>JAWMAG010000069.1:3494035-3574035 GCA_037013455.1 Ceratitis rosa | reverse complement strand
ATATTTTATATTTTATATTTTATATTTTATATTTTATATTTTATATTTTATATTTTATATTTTATATTTTATATTTTATATTTTATATTTTATATTTTATATTTTATATTTTATATTTTATATTTTATATTTTATATTTTATATTTTATATTTTATATTTTATATTTTATATTTTATATTTTATATTTTATATTTTATATTTTATATTTTATATTTTATATTTTATATTTTATATTTTATATTTTATATTTTATATTTTATATTTTATATTTTATATTTTATATTTTATATTTTATATTTTATATTTTATATTTTATATTTTATATTTTATATTTTATATTTTATATTTTATATTTTATATTTTATATTTTATATTTTATATTTTATATTTTATATTTTATATTTTATATTTTATATTTTATATTTTATATTTTATATTTTATATTTTATATTTTATATTTTATATTTTATATTTTATATTGTATATTGTATATTTTATATTTTATATTTTATATTTTATATTTTATATTTTATATTTTATATTTTATATTTTATATTTTATATTTTATATTTTATATTTTATATTTTATATTTTATATTTTATATTTTATATTTTATATTTTATATTTTATATTTTATATTTTATATTTTATATTTTATATTTTATATTTTATATTTTATATTTTATATTTTATATTTTATATTTTATATTTTATATTTTATATTTTATATTTTATATTTTATATTTTATATTTTATATTTTATATTTTATATTTTATATTTTATATTTTATATTTTATATTTTATATTTTATATTTTATATTTTATATTTTATATTTTATATTTTATATTTTATATTTTATATTTTATATTTTATATTTTATATTTTATATTTTATATTTTATATTTTATATTTTATATTTTATATTTTATATTTTATATTTTATATTTTATATTTTATATTTTATATTTTATATTTTATATTTTATATTTTAAACTTTATATTTTATATTTTATATTTTATATTTTATATTTTATATTTTATATTTTATATTTTATATTTTATATTTTATATTTTATATTTTATATTTTATATTTTATATTTTATATTTTATATTTTATATTTTATATTTTATATTTTATATTTTATATTTTATATTTTATATTTTATATTTTATATTTTATATTTTATATTTTATATTTTATATTTTATATTTTATATTTTATATTTTATATTTTATATTTTATATTTTATATTTTATATTTTATATTTTATATTTTATATTTTATATTTTATATTTTATATTTTATATTTTATATTTTATATTTTATATTTTATATTTTATATTTTATATTTTATATTTTATATTTTATATTTTATATTTTATATTTTATATTTTATATTTTATATTTTATATTTTATATTTTATATTTTATATTTTATATTTTATATTTTATATTTTATATTTTATATTTTATATTTTATATTTTATATTTTATATTTTATATTTTATATTTTATATTTTATATTTTATATTTTTTATTTTTTATATTAAATTTCTAATGTTTCATGTTCTAGATTTTAGTTTATTCCCTCACATAGCTTACCTTTGGGTACTCCTCTGGACTAACAAATCGTCCATCCATACCCAGCAGTATGACTGATGCGAGACATATGATGACACCAAACAACATTATGGTATTACATACAGGATGTGATGATTGTATTACTCTGAAAACGAGGGAAAGTAAGCAAGAACTTATTAGTTAAAAATCGATTTATTAAATAATTAAATTAATTTCTAATTTTTCATCGCTTTTTGAAATATATTTAATAATTTTAGAACACCAGTGCGTATACGTAATCCAAAAAATCTTTGTTATATTGTCTGGTAAGAATAAAGTTGAATAAATTTAAAAATTTAAAATATTTTCAGTTATTATTTTATTTTTAACTTATTTATAAAAAGTTTGCCGTGCAACTCTCGGCTCTGATGTACATGCATGGGAAAGCGAAATCGATTTTGGGTACTCTGTTGCGTTGCTTTCCTCACTAAAATGCGACCATTCGGGTTTAGTTTTTAAATAAATCATAAATAAGTGAATTATGTATTTTCAGCCTAGTTCCGGCTTAGTCTAAAACCAGTTGGAATTCAGCCTGGCTCTAATGCTGGGCCAGTTTGGACTTAGTCTAAAGTAATTTAGAGTCTAGTATGCTGTGTTTTGGCTCTGGATGATAATAGTTTTTGGGAGCTTAGGTACTTGGACTAGTTTGGGACCAGTCTGAATGGAGTTTTTAGATAGAATGCTTTAAATAAAGTTTCTGTTTTCTTTTTCAAGTGAATAAAACATTTTTATTTTCAAATACTTGTCACTGGAAGATTAAGCTTCTTCTGCTCTGTTAAGAAGCTGCCAAGGAAGAGGACTAAAGCAAATGAAATGAGTTAAAAGTTGGCTTGCAAAAGTTTCTCTACGAAATATTTTCTTTAACGCGCTTTTCAAGCTACGTTATCATTCAAACACCTACACTTGCTTTTCTCTGCTTGATTTTCTGCTGTTTCCTTTTACTCTTTCTACTTTAACAATACTTTTCTTTGCATTGCGCTGCCCCGCTGGCGCTAATCCGCTCGCACGACGTGAAAACGGAAAGACAATACTTACTTACTGACCACAAAGCCAACCTACTAGCACACACACATAATACAAATCCTTATATATATTCGTATGAATATATATGTATATAATAAATACATATTTTTATATGCTTCACCGCTTCCTTACACTTAATATTACTTTTACTTTGCATTCCCCACTGCTCTTTGTTATGCTAATTCGCCGGCTGCACGTAGAAGAAAGCTGTGGCGGTTCTCGTGGCAACGGAAGTGTAAAAGTGAAATACTTTTTTGTGACTTTCTTTTGCCCGGCAACATCCTGTTGCATGGAATTGTGCCTCAACTGCGGACGCTGTCATAACAAAGAAGCGCTTCACGGTTTGCTATATCACTTTTTTTCTTTTTGGTAAGTATAAGTAAAACCCTTGTGACTTTTATCACAGGCATAACATGCGACATCAGCGCCGTCCGTTATGGCTTTTCATACGCACACAGTGGCTTCCCTTCAGTTCACCAACTTTTTTGGACTTCGTATCGTTAGCGGTCGGTAAAGAACTTTATTCCGCTTTGGTCGCCGATCTCCTTCTTTGGTAGGTCTTACCCAACTTTCTGTTGGACATTTGGCGGTGACAGGCGAACTGTGTGTCGCGTTTGCTTGCAATTGGCTTATCGCTTTGTGTCAATCAATTGATGCCATTTAATCCGACAGCTACTACCGCCACTTGGGCACTCCTGTCATTCGTTCGCCTACTTTTGTCACTCAGCTCTGTTGGCCACAATTGAGTTTTTTATTGCTGTTAGGTGGAGAAAAGGTAAGTATGTTGTGCGGGGAATATTTAAGTTGTTCTCTTAACGGTTTTTTTTTGATGGCGTGTGGGTATTGAGATTATAGAAACGGTTAGTTTATATACTCGGGATGGGTTCAGTGGCACGCAAAAAATTTGATTTGATTTTCAACTCGATACAAGCTTGTCGGCTCATTCTTCTCTCCGTCGAGCCATTCATTCAACCATGGTTTCGTAAGATCTGTGGCTCCACCACTCTATCGCCACTCTAAGCTGCTTCTGTTCGTCACTTTGTGTGGACATTTTCTGCCCATTCAGTTAACAAATATAGCAATCGAGCTCTCTTCTGTTTCTTCATCCATTCATTTACCCATTTGTCCTTTTGCACGTTCATTTATATGCTCTTAGGTCCGTCCATTCTTAAGTTTTTTCCTTCATTTGCTCAACAAATCTTCTTCTCTTTGGCGTCTGCCTATCTTTCCGACCAATCATTCATCCGTCCATCCATCCACACTTCTCTCTATTTAGGCCACAAGTGAGTCAAGATCTTAGATAGTTAACCACAAGTGGATGCTTTGTCCTCTAAGTTGGGCTATAGAGTCGCTTAAAGCCGCACTTTAATACTGATTTCTGGTGTCGTTCTCGAAGTCGCTGCAACAAATGAAGGGGACCGCAGAAAGCCCGCCGTTGTTGTTGACAAGTGACAGTCCTTGGCTGTATAAAAATTCGGATCGTTTCGGTATAAATACCCGACTGTCGCGGAAACTATTGGATTTTAGTCGCCTCTTACAGCAGGCATGCCATACCACGGGTAAATTCTTCATCCCCTAACCCGAAGGGACAATAATAAAATATAAAACCCACCGTCAAATTGAATGGTAGTATATGAGAAATTATTATTTTTACGTCCAAAATACCCTCAGGGGCATTTTTTTTTTGATGACGAACACAGCGTTATCCACATTCCGCCCAACCGACCCAGGTCCGCGCCTGAAGCATAATCGAAAAATTCAACAGAACAGTGCCGGAAAACCAGTGACAGTCCGGACTGCCCAGAACCTGATACCGATTGCGGACGTTCGTGGTTACATTCCATATCGAGGTGCGAACGCATTAAAAAATTATGTTTAGAGATTTATCTGGTCTGAGCTCCAACCTATGACCTACTAATTCAAATTAAAAACTGCTCTCCACAAGGCTAATGCGGCAGCCGAGTTCTAAATATGTAAATCTCGCATTACAGTACTTTTATTGGGTTGGGAAAATGACAATGGTAGAGGCTGATAACATAAAGAAGGCTCATATTCCTCTCCTGATCATAGAGAAGAAATAAAGTCATACTTATGACAAGCGCCATAAAGCCCGGTGTGACCTCCTAAGCAGCATCGGAACTGGATATCTTTCTAAGAAGTCGTTGAGCTCTCGATATAGTTGGAGAAGAAGAGTAAGGAGTAAGAGAGACATACAGTTTGGCTGTGTATAGGAATGGAACGGGTTAACTGCTTTGGTACTAGAGGCACTATTAAGCTCGCTCCCTTAATGCAATCAAAACTGGAAGCAGGTCAGTTGTGGTAATTCTTTAGGAAGTCGCCATCATGATCTCTTCAGCTAAGAGCCTGTTTTGCATGTTAGAGCGCGGTATAAAGCGTTTAAAGGGAGTTAAAACTCTTGAATGGGATTGCTGCTGCCCTCAGCCATAAAGTGCACATTCCATCTTCAATAAGTCGGCTGTCTTAGTCGTGAATATTTGAGGTTTTAGGCAGCCTAGTGCAACTTCGACGAGTAGTTACTATTATGTACTACCATTGATATTTGAGTACCTGCTCCGACCTCCATCCTATTGCGGTCGACCATTGGCAGGGAATGTCAAGCGCTTCGAACACGTTTCTTACATGAAATAAAGTCTCTTCATAAAAATCCATCAATCGTTCGGTGGCGGCTAAGAATAAATTGCATGAACTCTCATTTGTTGGAAGAATATCTCGATACAAATCAGAAATCGGGGAAGGAGCTCGGCCGAAAATCACTTCAAAGCGCCAATTATTATATACAAAACAGACGTTGACAGGCAGATCCAGTTCAATTCGAGTTTTGTTGCACCTTATTTGTCGCCTTATCTGTGCGTTCGTTTTTTTTGTTACACGTCTTTGTAGCACTTTAAAATCTCGCCCACTTCCAACTCTTCAAAATTCCCACCTAACGTTTGCCCTTTAAGTTCCAACGTGTCGTTGTTGTGTCTCTCAGCTTTTTTTTGTTCTTATTTCTACTGACACGTCAAAGCTTTTGTTTATCTACGTTCTTTAGCTTTGGCTTTAGTGCGCTAGTCTTTGTTTACTTTTGTATTTAATACGAAATGGTATTAGAATTTTATGTCAAAGAAAAACACATACACATACACATATATAATATAAATATATATATATATAGAGATAAACACATTATAGGTACATACAAATGCATTACCTTTCCAGCCATCAACTCGCTTATCTCCTTTGAAATTCCTCAGTTGTTCTGCCTTTCACATTGAACTCAGCTCATTTTTCACTCACTTGCCTTCTACAAAGCGCCGCTGCCACACCCCTACCCCGACAACTACTTAAACTTCAACTGGTGGTGTCACTTTAATGAGTGTCTACGAGGTTAAGTAAATTTCCTAACTTGTTGATAGCTATCAATCGTTTTGGCTTAGAGAAATTGTTTAATTGTCTAATTAACTTCAATTGATTTTGCGAATATCGGTTGGAAAAGTTCGAAATGGCAGAGAACACGAGGGAGGCGTTGAGGAAAGTGTTTCCTCTCAAAGAGGGTGTTGACTTTGGCAGCTTTTTGGGAGATTGTCTTATCTGGGTAATGTGTTTGGTAAGGTGATTTTTGTAATATTTTTACGTGAATATTTTATTTCTATTACAGAAAATGACACACTACTCGTCTCTGTAGGTTTTGAGTTTAAAAGTCGGGGTAGCAGTAATATTTAGTTACTTAAAACTGACTAGGTGAGTTGGTATCTACTGTCTCTGGTATAACTTTGACGTATTAGTAATTGTTCGGTTCACAGACAGCTCTCGTTGGAGCTCTCAACTGAAGTTGATTAGTTTACTTCCGGCTAGATCGGCCTCACGGAGCAGAGCTGTTGTAAAGTATTGAAGAAATAGTTTCCCCTTTCACAGCGATTCCAAATGATCTTACAATTCCTTTTTGTTGCAATTTATTAGAAAATGACAAGATGCGAGGGGTGACAGTTAAGTAATGAGACTGATTCCATAAAAACCGTATATTTCAAAATTATTCTACAACTTTGCCTTCCCCTTAAAAATAGTCCCTTATAGTTCAGCTATACAACAATTCCAGCGCATTTTCCATGCTTCGTAACATTTCTGGAACGCTTCTACTGGGATGTCCGCGAGTATCCTCGTCACGGCCGCCTGGATGTCCTCAATCGACTTAAATTTGGTTCCTCTGACCACCGATTTTTTTCTAGGAAACAAAAAAGTCACAGGGTGACATATCGGGCGAATAAGGTGGTTGTTGCAACACTGCGATGCCTTTAGAGGCCAAATACTGGGACATGCTGAGGGTAATATGGCACGATGTGTTATCGTGATAAAGGATCCAATTACGAACGATGTCTGGGCGCACGCTGTTGACTCGTTTTCGCAATCTTTCAAGTACTTAGCGATAGTAGACTTGATTTACGGTTTGCCACGGTGGAAGAAAGTCTCTGTGGACGTTTCCATGGCTATCAAAAAAGGCAATAATCATCGTTTTCGTCTTCGACTTGCTCATGCGAGCTTTATCTCTTTACGCCATGGAAACACCTGAGCACGACTAAGATCACTATCACTATGCACTTTTACACACCTCGTAGCACGTCTTCTGAAGTAGCCACTTAGCGTATCTGCATATCATATCAAGATCAATACCCTGGCAGAGCTACTAAAATATGAGTACATAGCTTAAGCCTCTCTTTGGTCTTAACCAAGCCAAGTTTGACTAGATTGGCGATGAGACCAGTAGGGGCACGGCAGTGGTTTCTTTAGCTTTGTGTTTGGGCTAAAAAAGAGTAGGCTTTAGAGGAGTTTCCGGTGAACTGGTTCTTGAAAAAAAAACTCAACTTCAATGAAAAGAACCATCAATTCTTGCATGAAACTTCCAATTTTGCAAGTTTGAACTGGCATTCAGGAGGCGACAGGAGTCCTGAAATCTACTTGGCTCCTCGTACCAGGTTGGAGCATAGAAATATCCAACAGATTCTTGGCTGGGATCGAATTGAAAAATCTGAAATCTGCATAAGGCGTGGAATAGCACCGGTGTCGTGCTGACATCTTAGCTGTAATAACCAAAGAGGCAATCGGCTTTGTGGAGTTTAAAGCAAAATGCGGTTATGGAGAGAGAACTATTCTAGGCTTGGCTTATTCTAGATTACCCTAAGCGCACCTTCTTAAATCACAGGCAATTTTAGGTATCCGGCAAAGGGCTTTCGATTTCGGTCGGTGTCCACATCCAATTTAAGCCAACAGGTTAAGCTTTCACGAGTACACCCCAGCTGCAGACGAGGAGATCGAGTTGTCACACCTGCCTTAGGTAATTTTGGACAACTAAGGTTGGATTTAACTCCCGCCTAGTAAAATTAGACACCGTTATAATGCCTGCGACACTGCAACAAAATTAACTTTGCAAGCCCCCCCTAAGCCGACTCATCCAAAACCCATACTGTTCTTTTTCGAGCCCGATGAAACAGCTCGTTTTCTTGCTTCGCCTAAGATATTCTCAATAATATAGACTAGTCTTGACTATTTCTAAATCGTTACAACAACAACTGAAGTAGAATAGCATCGAAAAACTCTGCCAGAGTTGAAAAAAACCTCTCAGAGCCGACTGTAAGTCCCTAAATGCTCCAGAAGCTCGGAAGAGGATGGTATGACATGACTTGATCTTGGAAGAGAAAGATTTAATTTAGATGGCGAACAACAATGCACTGTATGTGACATCAAGTATTCATACTGTATTGAATGTGTTGCATATTTTTGGGGGTATTTTATGTTTCCCATCCTCTAGGGGCATTCAGGTTCTTGGTACAAAGATTATGTCTTAGAAGGCCCTTAGTAAAATTCTTCGAAGAATAATTTTCTAGAACATTTTAACCCTCTAACGACCTTCCTTATTAGTTTTTTGAGGGAGTTCTGTAAATAAGGGACAAAAATTACCCTTTTAGGTGGTGGTTAATGGGTTAAAATGTGTTATGAAATTGTGTCTCGATAAATTTTAGTAGATAATACTGAAGTTATTATATCAATCAGAAATGAAATTTAAGCATTTTTGCATATTTTCCGGAAACAAATGGACATGCAGGCCTGAGGAGTTTGTAATAAACTAATTCAAGCTAACTTTTAAAGATTTTTTAATTTATTTTTACTAAGTGTAAGAGTATGTACTTTCAAAAAAATATTAACAAAGTCCAATCTTATTTGAGTTACACTAAATTTACTCCAATCATTTAAGGAAAATGTGAAATATTTCCCACTCTCTGACAATGACGAATTAAAGCCAGCTGTCATGTGGCATAATCTGTTTGAAAATGCTTTTGTGGGCAATTTAATTAATTTACTTCAATTAAAAATATTATTAATTTCACAAAGATAAAGTAAATTTCTTTCATAAATTTTCCGCTTGCTGTGCCCTCACACCCATTTTAAGGACACATATCGCTTGCCAGACTTATTCTTCGCACCACATTCATGACATTTTCATTATTCAACAGCGTCATTGCTGTCAACAACGTCCGTTCAATTAAAGGTAATGCCGTTGACAAACGCACACAACAATAAATATGCATAAACATACGTTGTAAGGCTGTGTGGTGGGTATGTCGACATGTAAATGTATATGTAAGAGTGTGTGTATATTACTAAAGTTGGCATTAATATATAAACAAACAAAATTAAAATGATAAAAGCAACGTATACAACAAAAAATGTATATATCTATATATGAGCGAGGATGAGCAAGGATATTCTGTAGAACAATTTTACAATAAATGCAAATAACTACACATACTCGCACGCATATATGTGTGTGTGTATGAGCACTACATTGACAAAGGCTATGACAGTTTTAACACCACAAACACAAATGATTGATTACGAAATTAAATTGCGTCGGAAAATATGTGCGAGCACGGATATTATGAAAAAATAATAAAACAAAAATAAAAATAATAAAAAATAAATTAAAAATGGATAAAAAATAAAAAAAATTAGTCCGGCAGATTAGCATGCAATATGTATGTAGATGTAGCAGTATGAGCAGTATGATGTTGTGTCATATTTGTTTTGTTACAAAACAACTTCACCAGAAAAAAACTAATAATAATAACTCAAGCCATCACACCGAGTAGTGACATTTTATTAGAAGAGCTAATGTTTAACAAAAGGATTTTATGCGGTCGCACCGTCTACACTGCGTTATACTGCTTGCTGTATATGTATGAATTAGTGATTAGTTGATTGCGCGTAGTGTGTATTGAGTTGGGTGTGACATGGCGTATGAGTGATATATTTTTTTATTTTCGGTTATTAGTACACAAATAAGCGTTAATAAAAGCCTGGCAGCGGGAATGCAAATTAAAAACAAAAATAACATCATGTAGCAGTGACTACAGCTTGATTAGATATACATATGTATGTCTATGTATATATATGCCATGAGAGATTTGTATTATAATTGCGCATATAAAGAAAAGTTAATTGAAGAAGCGAAACTGAAAGATAATAATAAACACAAATATATAAACACAATAATAATTAAATAATATTAAAAACAATAATAATAAATAACTATTTATTGCGCTCTATTTGTATTAAATTGTATTTTAAACTAAATATTTTTCTTAAATCTTGAATTTTATAATTAATTATTATTTCTTAGTTTTTTAATACTTATATTTCAGGCACGATATTTGGTTTAATTCTGAGTTCCTATTTATGAATTTACATTAAAATGAAATATTTAATTTCAGTTAAATTTTTTTTAATATTAATTGTTTGTTTTTTTATTATAATTAAAATATTTATTATTTTTAGCTACTAATTTTAATTAACTTTTTGTTTAATTCTTATTAATTTTAATTATTAATTTTTATCAATTTTAATTATTATTTTTTATTAACTTTAATTATTATTATTTTAATTTTACTTATTAATTTCTATTAATTTAATTATTAATTCTAATTACTTATTTTTTTATATTTCAGTATTACTTTTCGTTAACTTTAACTGCCAATTTGAATTATTACTTTTAATTATTAATCTTCATTATTTTTTATTAAATTTAATTATACTTTTCATAAATTTTTTTCACTTAATTATTATTAATTTTTCTTTTTTTTAATATTAATTTATATCAATTTTTGTTGTTATTTTTAATTATTAATCTTTAAAAATTCTAATTATTAATTTTTATTAACTTTTATTATTATTATTTTAATTTTATTATTACTTTTATTTATTAATTTCTATTAATATAATTATTAATTCTAATTTTTGCAAATTTCATTATTACTTTTCGTTAACTTTAATTGCCAATTTGAATTATTATTTTTAATTAATAATCTTCTTTAATTTTTATTAAATTTAATTATACTTTTAATAATTTTTTTTTCAATTAATTACTATTAATATTTCTTTTTTTTAAATATTAATTTATATCAATTCTTGTTCTTATTGTTAATTATTAATTTTTATCAATTTTATTTATTAATTTTTATTGGTTCTAATTTATTTCAGTTATTAATTTTTATTAACTTTAATTATTATTATTTTAATTTTATTATTAATTTTATTATTAATTTTATTTATTAATTTCTAATAATATAATTATTAATTCTAATTTTTTCAAATTTCATTATTACATTTCGTTAACTTTAATTATCAATTTGAATTATTACTTTTAATTATTAATTTTCATTAATTTTTATTAAATTTAATTATACTTTTCATAAATTTTTTTCATTTAATTACTAAATTTAGATTTTATTTTTTATTAATTTTAATAAATTTATTAAGTTTAATTATACAATTTTAAAGTTTAAATATTAATTATAATTTTTTAATTTTTAATTTTAATTATTCATTTTTATTAATTTTGATAATTAATATTTATAAATGAAATACAATTTAATAGTTTTTCTTAAAATATTGAATTATATAAATTTTAGTTCATATTTTTAATTATTAATTTTAACAGTTGGTGTTTCTGGGATGTTGATTCGGCTGAGCAGAATGCTATTGAGCAACACCACCAGACCTCGAAGGGTGTTTTCCTCAATGGATTATCGGAAAAGGAATACAATATCTGCGCTGGCTCATATATGGTGTAGATATGGACGAAGGGGCTGAAATGCAGTAGGTATTCGAAGCGAAAGTTTATGGAGGTGACAACTACAGCTCTGTTGGAAGGACAAAGTTTAAGAGAAGCTAACCACCTTTGTTGTAATGAGTTGGAGAAGACGGAGACGTGCGTTGCAGAAGCTGATACGTTCAGCCATACCCCGATAAGGGCTTGTAGTGACCACTTGCAAGTATTTAATTTACTTTCCATATTTTTGAAATCAATTTCTTTTTCTAAAATATTATTTTATGTAAAACATAAAGATTTCTTGCCATTAAAATTTTATTATTTTTGTTTTTGTATTATTAATTCATTACACACTCTTTTAGCGAGGCTGGCATGAGATATTTATACACATATATATTTCTATATTTTTAAGTTTTTGTTTTTAATATTTTAATTATGACTTCATTATACAAGTTTAATAAATAAAAATAAAAATATTTTTTTTAACATTTTTTCGCCTTTTATTTTATTTAACTAAATTTTAAATATATTTATAAAATTATTATTTTTTGTGTTTTTTATATATATATATACACTTTGGCTGAGCTAAATAAATAAATAAATTTTAGTTTTAAATTTATTAATAATTTTATAGTTTTAATTTTTAATTTTTATTGGTAAGATTTCTTCTAAAAGTCTACACTTTATTAATCAAAAGAAAAATTATAATTGTCCTAAGCTTAATCTTTTTATTCCTTTAGTAAATTTATTATGCTTTCTTAATTTATCTGTCTTAATAAAATGAAATAATTAACTTCTTATAAGCCAAACAAAATCTCCTTCTCAGGACTCCAATCTGTTTGCACTACAAACATTACTCATACGCCCCATCACCGTGACAGTGCAGTAACCAGTGCGTAAAGCGCATTAAAGCATCGTAGCTTTGCTGTTCGTCTGCTGTGTATATATGTGTGCTTTCGTTGCATTTTCAATTAACGGTAAATTTTTTTGTTGGACGTTTACATTTTAATTAATTCATTTATTCATCATCACCTTTGGGGCATTATGCTACACGCCTTGGGTTGTTTGAATTCAATTTTCACGTGATGACGATTGGGGTGCTTAAAAATTAATCAAAGGAAATAAATGGTTTAAGCTTCGTTAAGGCGGGTAGTGGCCATTCGGTGGGTGTTCAGTGGGTTTTGAGTTATCATACTAGCGGGCGAAGACCTACAAATCGTGATTTGAGTGGGGAAGTGATTCGTTCTAAACGGCAGAGAGGGCACTACTTTATTCAATCTGGAAAGGCGTACCGTACCACTGGCATCAACTTACTCAAATTGTGAAGAAATTTCAAAACTTTCCAAAAATAGTACATACATAGAAACTAAGTTCTCTCTTAAGATTTAAAATTATTTTATCTTTAATTTTTAACAAAAAAAATACTTTAAAGTAACTTCAATAAAAGATAAAAACAAATATGCTATTATTTACTTTAATATAGGTAAGTAATGCCACTGTAGCATGTGAGTAGCATAAATTTCAAGAAAGTGACAAGTAATATGTAAACTAATCCTTGATTAGTTAAAAACTGGGTATTCATTACTACTTAAGTGCAGCTCAAAAATTGTACTCCATTTGACCTGAATAGCTTCTAAATTGTATAAATCGTGTTTAAACATAGTTTACTTGTGTATGTACAATGTATATACCATACATTTACATGTATACCATACATACACAAATTTCAAGAAAGCGATAGAAAAATATGAACTGCTCACGGTATAGTTCCAAGGTGTTTATTCACGCGTATTTAAATAATTCAAAACACACATACGAGTGCACTATCTACTCTCAAGCAGATCTGAAGCGAAAAAAAGCATATGAAAAAAATTATGAACTGGTTGCGGACTAGTTCCAAACTCTTTTATACTTAAACAATTTCAAACAAGCACAAAAATGTGTTCAATTAGGTTTGAAACGATCGTAAAAAGACAAATATACAAACTGGTCGCAGACTAGTTACAAACTAGTTACTCATAAAAATTAAAAACTGTCAAAACGTTTTCTTAAAAAATTGTGAAGTTTTTCTGGGTTAAAAATTTTTTTTGTTCTACAAAAAATGTATTTTTTTTGTCAAAGATTTGATAAATTTCAAATCAATACATATGTATATAGTAAAATTTTGTTTTTTTTTTTTGTAAAAAATGATAAAATACTGTCCCGCCTGTTTTAACTTCTTTTTTGGAGTGAGAAAAAAGTATTTTAGAGATGTGGAGAAAAAATAGTATTAAAATTAAGTTAATTTTTAATATTTTTTTTAAATTATTTGTAAAATATTATTTAAATTATTTTTAATGTTTTATAAAGATATTTATAAGTATATTTTGTGTAAATATATTTTTAACATTTTTTTAAATTTTTTAAACAATTTTTTATTTAGTTTAATTCTTCAATCTAGCTTTTTTCCTTTCTCAATTGAAAAAATTGTTATTGTAATAGGAAAACAACAAAATCGATTCAATACACTTTGCAATAAGGTAACAAAAAAAAAGCTTCCTGTAAATAAGTAATTAAAACTCAAATCTGGAAACGAGCTTAAGTAGTTATCTACACAACAACAATAGGCGTTCAAGAGATGGTGAGATGGAGCAAGAGAGAGGAAGAGACGTTGAGCAACAGGTTGCATGAAAACAATGAAAGCAATCAAGCGGCTGTTGGCATAAATCTGTGCAAAAATTCAATGGCTTACAGCACTTTGCCTCTCACTACACCCTCAGCGTATTATCCTTCAATTTGCTATTTGCCTAATACACACATACATACCTACATACTTCAATGCGAGCGATAGATAGACAGTGAGTGCATTTGGCTATTGTGTTTCATATTTTTTTCACTTTTCCTTTTTTCACATTTTTTATCTTTCTCTTTTATATATTATTTTTTCCTACATCTAACGTTGCAAGTTCATTGCGAAGCAAATTGAGTGCGAAGCGATATGAAATTATACCGCTGTATGCAGGTGCTCTTACCTACAATAAGCTCACTCCTCTACCTCATTCCCCGGTTTGCAGTTTACTTATCTGTCTTGCATTTTTATTTCCTAAACATTGTTCTACTCACATAGTGATGCTATCCATTTTTCTTTTCTCTTTTTTTTCCTTTTTGCCTTGCCAACCTCTTTCACGTAACTACATTGTTGCAATGCAGAGGTAGCATTTCGCTTGCGCTCTAATGAACCCAAAGTCGTAACGAGTCCGCAATTCGTGCGGTGTGGATGGGTTTTATGTGCATTGTTCGGTGTACAGTTCGTTGGCATTAACATAGATTAAAACCTGTGCACGCAGCACGCAGCACACAGCACACACATACACTTACTCAGAGATACGTTCATGAATAGCTGTAATTTGTCGAGCTTGGCGACTTTCATAAATATGCCCACGTGTTTGTGTCTTTAAGTTTTGAATAGCTAAAGTGATATCTAGTTGTCTGTTAGTCTCGAGAAGAACGAAACGTTGACGGAATTTTGATCTTTATTGTGGTTACTTGAAACCTGTTAAGCCCTTACGGCGCATGCACGTTGAACTTAACATACGTGTATGTAAGTGTGTGGAACAAAAGTTCCGACTCTTGCGTCCTCGACGAACACTCTGAAAGGGTGAGCAATCCTTGGCTGAATGCAACAATCAACTTATTTGACGCCCTGGGTTACGGCTGAAGGAAAGGAAGCTTTAGTGGAGTGACTTTGACAAACTCTGTTTTGGTGTTTACTGAAGTCTTACTGCAGCAACTGTTTATAAGAAGTGCGGCTGCAAGAGGACGTCAGATTTAAAACAAGCGCCTCGCTATATACTAGAGCTCAAGATTTTGTTCGAACATTTACAAGCTGTTCGAGTAATCGAGCTGCTCACAGTGCTCGATACCTGGGTATCTGGAGCTCTACTATATACTCGCCTACCTAGGTTGTGTGCTCGGCTTGGAGCTCGCCGCGCTCAAACCAGCTTTAATGAAAGTTTTTTGCCTCGGATGAGTGCCTTTACTTTTGGTGAAGACCTCGGCAAACGTTTTATGAGCCACGACTTAAGTGTATGCAACTGTAATTGGGAAATTTCCACTGCCGAGCAGATTGATGTTTTCGGTAAAATTAAGGCTGATATCAGAGCAGCTCAAGATATGGGATGTAGTGGGTAAGAGCGGAACAGTCTAGGTACTTGCAATATACACTGTGGTGGTCATGTAGGGAAGCCTAAGTTTGGAGTTGGATTTGGAACGGAAAAGAGCCTGACCTGCTAAGTAATCTCATTCAAACTCATGGCTAAAAGTCTAGGCGGTTCACATTAAAGTGAAATTTTCTGCGTGTCGTTAATGTCACTTTCAACTAATTGACCGGACCTTTTCAGTGTGTTTTCAGATTAGAAGATCTGAGGTTTACACTTGGACGGGTATGGTCAACTTTGAACTATTTGCATTAATATTCTCTACCTAATCTCGTCAACTATCCAATCTAGTCAAATACCTATTTTCAATATCAAGAAATAAATATAATATTCTGAATAAGGCGATTTACTGCTGCACCTTTTTAAATAGTTTGATATTTTTTTTTAACCTTCGAGCGGGCTCGGGGTTTCAAATCGACGGCGCTAAATATGTTTTCGTCCATAATTATTTGATTAAGCTATATTATTTGATTTTATAATTGATTTTTTTCTGAATTTAATTTACTTGTTTTCGACAATTTGAGTCTAAACATTATGATTATACAACTAAATGCAAAAAAAAAAAGAAAAAAAAATAAACGATTATTAGTTAATTAGTTTTTTATTTCTCTAATACATCCCATAGGTCTTTTCGATTACGCGCGACCGCTGCCTTTACAAATAACCGCGCGACCGCTTAAAGGTTAAATTAATATTGAAAGTGTAAAAAATAAAAAATTATTGTATTTCTTACAGAAATCTGATTTTTAAAATTTTAATTCTCTTACAAAAATTTTTTAAATATTTTGAGCATTCGAACTCAGTATAGTTCATTGCAATTTTGTATGATGAAGTTTTTAATACAATTAAAATGTTTTAAAAATAATATTTTTTTCATATTTGCTTAATTAGCACGTGTTTGAATCATTATACCCGCTCATTTTTTTATGCACTCATTGTTTTATGCATGCCAAGCGCATTCTGTTACAGCTGTGCAACCCCCATGGCGTATGAGTTACTTTACTGGCAACTTGGAAAAAGGTGCTTCTCTGCTAATTAGTTGCGTTTCCGTTAGAAGTTTATGAGAAGTTTTGAATGAAGCTATAAAATAGCGGTATCTAACATAAATGGGTATATATATATATACAAATATATATATGTATAAATATGTATGTAAGTTAGAGCAGCCGTAGTTTATTTGCAGTCACTTAGTGGATGTTTATAAAGCAAAAAAAAAAAAAAATTATATGAACGTAAAAGTTTTGAATATAAATGCAAATTATTTCGAAAATTATTGGTTAATTAGACGCGAAATAATTGAGGAAAACATTTTTTTTATTGCATTTTATATACATATTTAAAAATATATGTTCACATAAATCATTAAACATCACTTATTTTAAGTGTGTGAGGAGATACATTTGCTTCGTATAAAATAAGTTCATTTTGAGCTGCTCTCACTTATTAGATATTAATGCAAAAAAGCAAGAGAATTCTTTAATCTCTACAGTTGAGTTTATAATAAAAACTATTTTTCACAAAAAATTTATCATTTGGGAATAAATCCTTTAGCATTTTAATAATACTTTAACTCGGCAAGCACAATACCTCTTTGTTCACTTGGAGCTTAACAATGAAAATTATTTTTAACATTTTTGCGCTTCACTCCGTAGGAAACCTCTATGTATGAGCAACTAAAATTCATTGCACGCAACTGAAATGCATGTCAGCAACATGCATGCACAAAATTGTTCAGGCGTTTATACATTCCACCCCACATATGCATAGTTGTCTTTTTTTTTTTTTTAGCAGAAATTCGCATTCATTTCAGCAACAAAGTTTCCTCGCATTACATGTGAGTTGCGTAAAACAAAGCTATTCATCGAAGCGTAAATCTCATTGCTTAGAGTTGACTTTAATAGTAGCAGCAGGTGTTGTCGGCAATCAGTTGCTGCATGAGTACAATATTCGGCTAACGCGTGTGCACAGTTAGACATATGCGTATGCAAGCAGGTAGATGCAAGCACAAAATCCATCTGCTGGAATTTCCTTTGTCCTACACAAATAGTTTGTTTCTGATGGTGTTAAGCTTGAAGTGGAAAGTTGCAATTTTGTTTAAAGCGGGTATAATTAATGTTTAATTTTATATTTACAATATGATTTATATCAATTTTATTATGATGTTTTATTTATTTTAATTAAACTTAATTTTATTTTGCTTTTTATATTTTATATCGTTTGATTTTTATTTGCCTATATTATTTTATATTTCTTAATTATTATAAAAATTTTTATTTAATTTAAATAGTTACATTTATAGATTTATTTTGTTTTAATATATTTAATTTAATATAAGTTTTACTAATTAAATTTTCTTTGAATACTGTTTTTTTAATTTAATTTAATTTAATTTTTTAATAAATTTTTTGTTTTTATTTTTTTTAGAAACATTTAATTTTTTTACTTCGTTTGATTTTTTTATTTTTTTAGTATTTCAATTTGTTTTATTTTATGTTATTTTAGTCTACTTCAGTCAAAAACTTTTTTTGTTTTATTTTTATTAACTCATTTAATGGAAATTAGTTTAAATTTACTTATTTTTTTGCGCTTTATTTTATTCTGTTTTATTTAGTTTATTTTCTTTTACATGATTTACTTTTAATTTTCTTTTATTATTATTTTTTAATTATTATAATATTAATTTTAATTTTAATTTTTCAGTCTGATTATTTTTAACCTTATTTTTTGATATCTCATTTACCATAATTTAATTTAAATTTATTTACTTCTAATAATTTGGAGCACATTATTTTATTCCACTATTCCGTTTTATATTTTTCTTTCTTTTACTTTAACTTATTTTATTTTGTTTTATTTTTTAATTTTACTTTAATTTAAGTTTAGCTTTAGGAAATTGTCTCAGCAATGCAACAGTTTGGACGACAGAAGTTGTAATATATAATGTAATATATTTTATCGTGTTTTTTATTTTAGTTTAATAAATATTTAGATAATTTTTTTATTAAACTTTATTTCATGAATTTTATTTTATTTCAATTAATTTTTTTGTAAAGTTTTTTTGTGATAGCTTTTTAAATTTAATTATAATATAGTTCATATTATTTGTTTTATTTAATTTAATATGATTTGAATTTACAATAATTATAATTTAGTTTACATTATTTGTTTTATTTAATTTAATATGATTTGTTTTAATTTAAATTTATTTAATATGCTGTTATGTTCAATTATTTAATTTTGTTTTATTTATTTTATTTTAATTATTTTAATTTATTTTTGTCTATTTTATTATTTTTGTTTATAATTATTTTTTATTTTGTTTGTTTAATTTTTTTATTTAAATTTTATTTATATTAATTTAATTGAATATAATTTTATTTATATTATTTTATTCTTGTTTACTATATTTTAATGGATTTTTCTTATTACATTTTTTTGTGATAGTTTTTTTTCCTAATTTAATTATAATTTAGTTTACATTATTAATTTAATTTAATTTAATTTAATGTGATTTAATTTAATTCAAATTTATTTAATTTTATTTTATATTAAATTATTTGATTTTTTTATTTTAATTATTTAATTTATTTTTGTCAATTTTATAAAATTTTTAATTTTGTTTTGCTTTTTTTATTTAAATTTATTTATATTAATTTCATTTAATGTAATTTTATTTATATTATTTTATTCATTTTTATTTTCTTTCATAATAGTTTTGCTCTTTCAAAATTGGTACATAGTTGAAGCAGCTGTTGGTAGTAAAGGAAACATTGGAAAAAAGTCCTTTTCTTTCTTTCTTTCTCTTTTGTGGGAATTTCCGTTAATCGCTTTTGTTCTTCTGTTTAATTAGACACATCAAACATGACGCTAATGAAAGGAAACTATCTAAACAATGTTAAGTATTTGATATACTTAGTTGCTTTGTGTTGGAGAAGAAAGTAGTAGAGAGAAAATTGCACACTTTTTTTTACAAGTTTGTGTTGAAAGAACTTGATGAATTTGGTTAAGGAAAAATTAAAAAAAGATATTCTCAGTAGTTTTTATAGGTTTAAGTGCTTAGGAACAACTTAATATTTTTTACTGTGAATATGTGGACTCTTTATTTTTGGAGATTTAACAAGTTTTGAGTTTTCAAAACCACTATGTTGTATTGCAAAATCTTAATTTACAAATGTCTCTAATTTTTTTCAGTTTCCCATTAAAATTTTTGCCCTTAAAGTAATGGAGAATAAAATTAAGCTAAAACTGCGTTGCACTCTTTGATATGCAATTATGTTACGTATACGCAATGTTGTACATAAGTTGATTTTCTTTTTAAAATGAGTTCTGTATAATATTATACGTGATTAATATAAATATTTTACTCACCTTCTATGCTTATTCCATATGTTGAATACAATAAGTGCTAAGGCTACTAATATACCACAACTTGATATTGCACACATGCAAACAAATAATGGCAGCGATACGGTGCGTAAAACGCGTCGTACAATTGTGCGATCCTGAGGTACCTGAAATGTGAGTTAAAAACGGAAGAGAAGATGGTTGAAAATCTTTTTATTGATTTAAAAAAGTATATATATATAAATTTCGGTTAAAGATTAGTATGAAATACATTTAGGTAGACACTGAATACAAATGCCATTAATTTACCACATTCAACTCATCACACCACAGTCACAGATCTTTTCAGGAGATGGTTAGTCATTGGAGAATGTGCCTTGACCTATCGCAAGCCGAGACATACTGCATGGAAATGATATCCGTAGAGTTGGTATTGATAATATTACCTAATAGGAAGGCATACAAAGAGGCCGGAAGTCCTTTAAGAATATGGCGCATGAGATTTTTCACTTTATGTCCAATTGCTCTGCCCTTAGTATATTTTAAGGGTCGCCTTTACCGAGTGACGGAAGCTAAAGCAGGCACGAAAATTTATAAAAAAAAAAAATTTGGACCCAATAACCACTGGCAGAAGAAGGACACTGTCCCAATTTGAGCAGGAGTGGGTGGAAAAACATAAAAAAGAGAATGCAAATATATCAAAAATTTCGGCGACCAAAATCAATCAATGACTGGCGACTTTTGCCATTAAATGTTTTTGCCCCAGAAAAGGGTACATAAGAAAACTCAAAGAAAAAATGAAAAAAGGGGAAAACATCCAACCAAAGGAATTGACACAAATTGGCATTTCGTAAAATTAGCATGCAAAGAATTTACCAAACGATAGCAATTAAACTCTGAAATGCCATGCAGATGTCAAACTACTTACAAACAGTCCCTCCTCGGGGTGGGGCATTACCAGAAATAAAAGTTTCCATATAAAAAGCAGCCAAGAGGTAGCAAGGAGAAAGTCTCCAAAGGTAACTGAGTTTATGTAATATTTAAATATATGCAATCAAGCCATTGGTGCCACTCGGGCAATTGTGCAGCACACACAACTTCATCAGTAATTAATGCAATCGAACTGTCATTGATGCTGTGAAGGTACACAACTTGGTACGAAGGCGAAAAGTGTTACAGAAGGAATAGTGATTTCGACTGAAAAAACTTTATTGTTGCAAATATGTAGTATAAGTAACTAATTGCGATGTATTGATGACGACAGCAAGCTACAGTGTGTCACTTGTGGTGGGAAGTTCTTAATGAGTACAGATCGTGGGTTTCTCTGTTGTTGTGTGGGAAAGCTGTGTGACGCCGATAAACTATAGTGATTGGATTTGGAAAATATTTAGTCTTTACATCACATCACATAACATCATATGAGGTCACATCATATCACACAACATTATATGAGGTCACATCACATCATACAACGTCACAGTTCATAGAAATACAACTCAATACATCACATTCCCCGCATCATATTACGATACAACCCGTTACATCATATCACATCACATAACTTCATATCAAATCACATTACAACACATCACATGATATCAAATCATAACACATCACGTCATATCACATGATATCAAATCATAATACATCACGTCATATCACATGATATCAAATCATAACACATCACGTCATATCACATGATAACAAATCATAACACATTACGTCATATCATATGATATCAAATCATAACACATTACGTCATATCACATGATATCGAATCATACTTCAACACAGCATCATAACACATCACGTTATATAACATAATATCAAATAATATTGCAACACATCAGCATTACATTACAACATATGACATCACATACCATCAGACCACATCACACTACATCACGTGACAGGAAAACACATAACAGCATATAGAATCACGTCACAACTCATCAAGTGACATTAAATTACAGTACAAGAAATAGAATTCCATCAGATCAGATCACATCACATATTAGTCCACTCCTTTTCATCACATACATATCATCAGATTGCTTCACAACACAAACCAACACATTACATATCCGCATATTATATATAAAAAGTCACAATACACCAGATCACATCATTACATCACGCAACTTAGCTTTCACTTAACAACACATCATATCACAACATCACATCACCCTACATCACATCACCACACAACTAATTTTTTCATAGGAAAACTAATAAAAACATATAACATAATATATGATATATCAAACAAACTCAATCACAACAACAATTTTTCACAGCAACATCATGAGAATGTACAATTGCAAAGTGAGTAATAGACAAAAGTAGTTATAATGAGATTGAACAATTTTCAAATTTTGTTATGAATAGGTAAGATGACTTAGAATCAGTCAAAATATTTTTTTTTAATTTTTCATTATTTTTTATATCTTTTATTTTCTTTTTTAATTTAAATTTTTTCTATTTTTTAATACTTTAAAAAAAATTTCAGTAAAAATATCTATTTTAATTTCATACCAAAATATTAGCTTCCTTTATATAATCACTATTTTTGTGCAATTTATTAAAAATTTCATATTACCTCAAACTAAAACAAAAGGCAATTAATATACACCCATACAAAAAGTCACGTATACGCCCTTTAGCACTCTCAGCCAATGCCATTCAATGAAGTGTACGAACACGGTTATACCGCCACCATAAACCAATTTGCACCGCTTCGCAACGTAAAAATATCATTCACACTCTGCTGCACTCTAAACACCATGCCCACAACCGAAGCGTATTTAATGCCAAAGCGGCGGAAAAAAATTGGTAGAAAAGACAAAAAAAAAGAAAAATCAAAAATAAAAAAAATTGAAAAAAATTGGAAAAAATAAAAATTAAATCTGGACAAAAATTCAAACGCTATTGGTGGTAAATATCTTACAAAAAACATGGAGGATCAAATTTTGGTTTGTGAGAAAATGCTTGTGTTTGGTTTACAAATGTTTAAAAGCCAAAGCAAATGATATGCGATTTCAAATGACTAACTGCTAGCATACATACTCTGCATATTTGTGAGTTTATGCAATTGTAGGAGTGTAATCAATTTTCACTTGGCATACAGGAGAATGACTTTCAGACACACTCATACTCAGTGAACTGTTTAACTGCCAAAGAGGTGAAGATTTTAAAAATTTTAGACACTTTTGGCTATTGAAATATATGTATATAAAGGATATGCCAGGGGTATGAGTCCATGCATATAGAGCGCATGGCGTGAAGCACATAAAAGCAGCACTTCTTTCCACTAAAATTTTGTCACTCATATATTGTATATACCTATGTTAAGCGGCACCATCGCACGCCCTGCCAAGGCTCAGCCAAAAATTCAATTCAAAAGCGTACTGACGCTTACTAAAGTGCACTTTTCAGTGCCATTTGCCGTATAAAATCAAATAATCCTGCAATTTCAACTACTCTTTTTTGCTCACACTTACGCTCACACTCACACACACATAAGCTCTGCTCTGTACTTGCTCGTTCTCTTTGCTGGCACGTGATTGTGTTTTTTTTGTGATTTGCTTATTTTCGATATCCGTTTTTTTTATCTTTCCGGCGTCCATTTCTATTTACATGTATACTTATTCGCATCTACAAATTTTTAGTTGTTGCTATTGTAGGCGTTTGAATTTGGCTGGCAAAAAAAAAACACAAAAGCAATGATTTATGCTCAAGCACTTCCGTCAGCAAATCAACAGCAGCAGCGGTGATGTTCGTAAAAACGACTTTATACCAAAAAGCCGCTCACTTGGCAGCGTCAGACACTTACACACACATATGTGCATACGTATTTGTAAGTGAGCTGGAATTTATTGTGCATTTCTTTCATGCTTTATTTTACTCTCTCAGCCCTTCACTAGTGGTAAAGTGATATTCATTTTATCACCTGTTCAAGTTCAAATGGGCGTACATTAAGTGCTGAGTGAGAACTGAGTATGCTGAGTTTTCAAGGTTTATAATTGTATGTGTGTGTATGAGTGTATGCGCTGTGTGCACTGGCCGTTGGTTGGCTTTTTGTGTGGCAGCGCATTGAAATGAAGGCTTATTTGAATAACTTTCTTTAAATATGCAAGCATATGCGAGTCAAGGACGACTGAGCACTTACTCACTTTTACTCAATACAAACAGGAAGTGAGAGATTGTGTGAGTATTGGTTATCAAAGGAATAACAGTGGGTTTGGATTTGGTTGCTTAATGCGCGCAGAGTTGTTGAGGTCAAAGAGAGAGAGAGTAGAGTGCAAGAAGATGATTAGGAATTCACAAAGTACTCCGCGTATAACTGAAGTAAGGTAAAGTTCAAAGCTTATGCCGAATTGCTGTTTTTTTGCACTAAAGAGAGTATATAATATCCATTTCATGAGTTATTGTAGATGGAATGAAGCATTTATTCATAAAAAGCCCAAGAGTTAGGTTGGTTTGGTGTGGAATCTATTTGAGCGAAACTCAAAGGATCTATCATTTCATTCCCCTCTTGAGCTTCACGTACCCTAGAAGAATCTGCAGAGTTTTGTCTGCCCTTCAGAGAACAGGAGTTGCTTTCTCCCTAAATTTACTGATAACAGGCCCATTGTAAAGATAGGATCTAGTCTCTGCAGCCAGCAAGTGAGCTCAGGAATCCTCATATCAGACACAGGTTTTTGATGGATGAGATTGAGAGCTACCTTGAACGATGAGCGGCTGCTTCTGGAACGATGAGCTTGAGAACTCTCCTCAATTAAGCAAGTTAATACAAGTTTAATCAACTGGAGCTCGACAAACTTATGAATATGGGCTCCCTTTATTCAACAATACAGAGCACAAAGAAAGTAGTGACTCTCTTATTGGTGTGACTGTAGCAGCTAAGAAACTTTGTTTAGGGGTAGGCAAAGTTGATCGATGAGTTATTTAATTAGGAGCCCAGAAAACGAACTATTTGGGCAAGGCAAATGATCAACTTTTAAGGGACAAGCAAAGTATCTCATCGCAAGAAGAAAGACATACGTTGAGGTATGTTGAGGTCAAGCCTGCATAAGTTGAGGTGAAGTCCACGAGGCAGCTCCAGAGCTTTGCCTGCTTTAATACGTTGGTTGGATTCCGGCATTATCATTCATCGGAAAAGAGCTGATAAATGTACTGACTGACTCTCTGTGAATAGCGTTTAAGCACTATTAATTGTAGGTAAACGCGTCTATAATATGTTACAGAATGGAGTACGTATAGTCGAATACTTCTTTGTTGATGTACTAGCTAGACGAGCTACTTAAAGTAGGTGTCTTTGCGAAGGCAATCTCTACAGTGACTCCCTCAACATTCGGTTCCAGGCATCGGACCAGTCTGGAGGTCACTTCTCGGTGACCTAGCTCCGCTTGGATCAACAGGTGAAGCTAGCAGCTTCTCTGTTCCCTTCTAGATCACCGCTGAACAACTGAGTCTTCTGCCAATTCAGCGAGTGTTCAGCAAAATCAAAACTTGTATAGATTTAGGACAATATTTGGTTAAATTTGTAGTGTGTGGGTTCTGATACACTAAGCATTTGCAGGTCAATTCCCTAGAAGCCAAAGTAGGGTCCACTTTCAAACACCTATTCTCTACCACCTTTGGTAGAGATGATTTCTGAATACTTCTAGTCTTATACAAGTATTTATGGTTATATTAGAGTCGTTATCGAGAATGCATTAGAAATATATTATATTTGTATCTTCTCCTTGATGAAACTAAACGAGAAAAGAAAAAACCAGTGGTTAGTTCTCATCCGTTTGGGTTAAAGTTCGTTTTCCTACAATTCGGTATGCAATGTTGCCAATTTTCAGCATAAAAAGCATACTTGACAGAAAATATATATTTTTTGCAGCCAGTAGCTTGGCGCAAATATTTTAATACATACATACTTTTATATACAATATTACAGTATTTTTAAATATGGAATGGATTTCAGTAAGCCTTGAGTGAAAATTAGCAACATTGCTCATTAAGGCGCATTAAAACTGTATTTCATTCTAAGCAGTACTGTATTATTCGATTTACTCTAACATAAAAATAGACCTCGACAGTCTGTATAACAGGCGTATTTAGAGATAGCATTGTTGCCAATTTTTTTAAGGCATTGTTGCCAATTTTCTGCTTTCCCTTATATTTTATAATTTTTAAAAATGTAGTTTTTTTTTTTTTGGAAAAACTTCAAATAAAAATATTTAACTAATTTTGTGTAAATCTTAAATCTCAAAATTTTCACACTTACCTTTCCCCCACTCCATTGCTCCATATTTAACCATGTTAAATTATCCAATTGCGTATCATAATAACCTAATTTTTCATATTTTCCATTTACCATCTGTTCGATTTGTGTTAAGGCAATACGATCACCTTGTGAACTGAAGGCAACGACACCCTGGAAAGAGTAGAGCAAAAAATTAAAAAAAATTGTTTTATTAAAAAAACTATTTTACTAATAAATAATTTAAAAAAATTATAAAAAAATATTAAAAAAAAATTCAAACACAAGTTTACTTCATTTAATATTTATTTGATATTTTTGCACGCATAAATTTTACTCAACTTATTTTCTAACAATGGAACTATGATTATTTTTTTCATTAATATTTTTTCTTTATTAAAGATAGGTAACGTGTATTAGAAAAAAAATAAGTTTAATATATTTTTTAACATTTGTGTGTCCATAAAAGAAAAAAAAATATGTATATAGTCTTCACTTAGTTAAGTGCGCGTAAATCAGTTGTGCAAGCAAGTTCGCCGCCTAAAAGCATGCTATAAATTTTACCACGGTAAAATATGCTATATGTGCTCCACGTGCTGAAGTGTTTGCACACATTTACATAATAGAACTAACACTTCATATGCCAAGCAAAGAGCCATTTATTATTTTATTTCATTTTATACATTTTTTTGTTTGAAGTTTCAATTTTTTCCCATTTTATTACACAAAAAATGTAATATTTTTATTTTTTTATTATTATTGCTTTTTCTTACTTCAACTTTACATTTTTATTTATTTTTTTATTTTCATTTTTTTTTTTGCAAAGAAGTTTTTAGTTGGGAAAATGCATTGCAGTCATTATTACTATTTTTTTTTGAAGTTACTTTCTGTTTGAGTATTCTGTATAGTTTTTCTTTATACCTCTGGCATTTCCAAAGCATATCTTTTATTAGCGCAAATGCTGTTAGTCAACCACTTGTGGTATGAGTATAAGTACAATATAATAGTGTGTATAATATGAGTAAGTTGGCTAGTGGTTGGCGGGTGAAACTCGCTAAAAAAATAGTTCCCATTTATTGTTAGACGCTGTGCACATATAATTAATGGGTGATGTATTTTTTTTAAACTTTTAGCTGTGGATTTTTTTTCATTTGGTAGAGCAAATGTTTGCATATTTTAGTTTAAAAAAAAAAAAATACCGTGAATAAATAACACTAAAGTGTGTTACATTGCACAAAGTGTTAGTTAGAAAGAGGGTCCTGACCCCGGAATTCAAATTCCTACTTGAGTTTTCTGGTACACGGATGGTTGGGCAGATGGATGCACAGATGACCAGGCATGACTCAATCGATTCGTCACTCCATTCACTATATGTGGGATATGAGTTTTTATCTGCGCGGTATATGAGGGTTGTTGAGGGGTGATTAGGCTCAATAGTACTCGAAATCTATTCAGTAAATCATAGTTGATATAAATACGCGGTTTCATTGTTAATAGATAAATATTCTTAGAGTTATCTTCAATCAAACAGCATAATCGATAGTGAAAAGTGAAGCATGAAAAAAATAAAATAAAGCGACATTACAAAGTTTAGCTGCTTAGCAAGCCAGGAAAATTAATTGCGACCAAAAAAGGATGAGTTGCCATTAGTTTCACCGACTCTTGTGCGGGAAAAACTGTGCTATTTAAACAAATAAGGGAAGCCTTACCCAAGGACGGGCAAAAGCAACGAGGTGACCACACCCCAATTTATACAAAATGTTGAAAAAATTGTTCTCGAGGAGTAGTATGGTAGGAAAGTAGTATAACTATATCAGCGCAAAATCGGTGCCAAGTATGCTCACGCTATCGAAATAGATTCAGTGTCCGCTCGCATTTTCAGACCTCTGTAACTAAGGAAAGGCTGGGTGCATTGAGTCGAATCGAAACTGAGTCGAAAAAAGACAGTGGTTTAAAAAAGGCATAGTACACCCTAAAAAGTTTAAGGCATCACAGCCAGCCAGGAAACTTGTGGTAATGACCTTATGGAGCTCGGAGGGAATATTATTGATTGATTATAAAGATAAAGGTGTTTCTATAACTGAAGAATATTGCACTTCAATATCAGATCAGGGACTGAGTGACTACTATTCCAAAATGGAAATAAATAGCTCCGGAGTAAGAAACACCGCCGAGGAAGTCAAGGCGGCAGTTTCGATGTATTCTGAAGATAAAAACAATACATTTTTTATAAGAATATAAACAAATTAATAGAAAGATCTGAAAAATGTATCTATTTCGTTCGGTTTTTATCTAAGAGATGGCGTTATCGTCCATAGTACTGGTATTACGTGTCGCATCATATCATACTATACGGAGCTGAAAACGTGTTTATTCGCGCTAAAAGTTTGTGTTTGATAGTTTTTCGATTGATTGGCTCAGTACGTTGTGAGCGCTCGTCAAAGATGGGCACCAGCAAAGCGAAAATTCGCTAAATTTTACAATTTTTCTTCGATCAAGGCGAAAAAACAAGCAAAACGGCTGAAAAAATTAATTTAGTTTATATGCCCAAAAGTGGTTTGCGAGGTTCCGTTCCGGTAATTTCGATGTCAAAGATGCACCACGCGTCGGGAGGCCTGTCGTCGATAACTTATTTATTTTCTAAGGAACTAAAGATAAGGCAGAAGACCGTTTGGAACCATTTGCATAACCTTGGATTCAAAAAGAAGCTCGATGTTTGGGTGCCACGCGAACTAACGCAAAAATACATGATGGACCGAATTTCCATCTGCGAATTTCTGAAGCGTTTGGTAACTGGCGATGAAAAATGGATCACTTACAACAACGTCAAGCGAAATTGGTCGTGGTCGAAACGCGTTGAGCCGGCGGAAACGGTGACCAAGCCAGGAATGACGGCCAGGAAGGTTTTATTGTGTGTTCGGTGGCATTGGCAAGGAATCATCTACTACGAGCTCTTCCCAATGGCCCAATGCTCAATTTTCTCTCCCTCTACTACCAACAACTGGACCGCTTGAAGGCATCACTCATCCAGAAGAGGCCATCTTTGATCAACAGAGGCCGAATTGTGTTCCATCAGGACAACACCAGGCCACACACGGCTTTGGTGACGCACCAAAAGCTCCAGGAGCTCGGAGGGGAGGTCCTAATGCACCCACCTTATAGTCCGGACCTGGCACCAAGTGATTACCATCTTTTATTGTCTAGGGCGAACGCGCTTAATGGTGAGAAGTTGGCCTCAAAGAAGGCCTGGTAAAATTGGATCTCCGAGTGTTTTGCCAATAGGGACGCAGCATTCTACTAGAGGGGTATAATGAATTGGCATCTCGTTGACAGCAAGTTTGCAAAGAAAATGGTGCATATTTTACTTAAATCGGACAAATGTATACAAAGTTATCATATTTTGAAAAATCAATAAAAAAAACCGAACGAACCTTTTACTGGACCTAATATTTCGAACAAAAAAAAAAAGTCCCCTCCTATAAATTTCTTATAAAAAAAGTTTCAAACAAATTAATTTTTAAATACAATATATCTAATCTATATCTATTTCGACAACCAAAATACAACTTTTTTAGCCAAAAACAACGCCAACCACGCTGCTAAGCAACCAACGCTAGGTGCTAACTAGTTACGGCCTGGTGATGACTGCAAATTTTGGTGTCAGCATAAATTGTCAGCCATAAAGAAGGAGCGAACACTTCCTACATAACCACAGTAAATTGACAGTCTAGCGCTCCTTATTGGGAGACACTAATAACATGCTAAAAAAGTAGAAAATGCCAGCGAGATGGTGTAATTGTAATCTCCCTGCGGAGGATGAGCCCACTCAGCGCTTGGCTGCGTTCAGCAGGGAACTACAGAATACAACTTTGAGAATTTTTTTGCTACACAACAGTTAGTTGGCATTTGCACCAGCCTGCGGTATACCAGTCCTACTCGCTTGTATGCCAGCTGGCCTTGCCGTGCCGTGCGCAAAGGCGTAAGAAAAAAGTCAGCACACTCTTCTGTGTGTACCAACGCATTGCTGACTGCTGACTGCTGACTGTTGTCTACCAACTGCGAGTTGCTGGTTTCCCACAGTTGGTACCCTGCTGCTGAAGTTGCTATGGAGATGTGTACTATATAATTACTCACACTTATATGTACACATGTGTGTGTTTCCTGTTTTTTATCACTCCCGTCTCTTTCGGGCTGCTTAAAATATCTGCAGTACAGTTTTTTTTTTGCTTTTGCTTAAAAAGTGCCACCATGCTGCATTGCTTTTTTGCTCACTCAGCTGCGTATTGCAGCTTAGCTTTTATCTACTGCATTGGCTGATTTGAGTGAGGCCAAAAAAAACAGCTGTGAAAATTCTGATTTTTTGTGCAGAGTTTTTGTGATATGAAAAGTTTGTCACACGAATAGAACAGCCATTTGGAGGGACTTGATATTATAGGTGCTCCCCATTCCACTTATTGTAGCTCGTAGTATTTGCTCCAGCAGTTGGGTAAAGGAATCGTACGATAGAGATTCGCTTTGTTTGAGGTCCACACTGACAGTAGAAAAGGTTTGAAGGGATCATCGTTTGCTAGGAAAATACAAAAGCTCTAGACCAGAGATAAATAGCCATCTTTGGGGATAGTTCTATACTAGATGAGAGGGTAGAATTTTAATTTGAGACTACCAGACTACAGCTGGACCTACCAAGCAGAACTTATTACTATCACGGAAGCCGCAGAATGATGTATCTCTGGATCAATCACTACATACTCGGCCATCAGACCTCTTCAATGCAATTATACCACATCTAAAGTGACATTGAATTCAAGAAGCACTTTATACAAGCTCTCAGCTAGATACAGACAGTCGCGGACTGGGTGCCCGGAGATGGGGACCTTTCAGGTAACTGTTTGGTGGATATGCTAGCGAGTGGAGGTACCATTCTAACTACAATAAATCCTACCCATGCTGAGAGTGTATCTTTGTCTACGACAAAACGCAGCTTTGTTTTGTCTTTCACGCTAAAAGATGAAGAAATTTAATCCTCCTACACCGGTTCACCACCAATACAACAAACAACTGATGGACATTGTCTTATTGGACTTCACGGTAGGAGGATAGCATACTTTCTGAATAATTTCTGAGCCGAGGAAGAGTCTGTCGAGCCTCTGTGACCTAATGTAAGGAAGACTAAGAAAAGTATCGTTCTGGACTACAAAATGTGGCCTCTGTGTCAACTCAAACAAAGGTAGAACTCGAACTATTCTCAAGAAGATACAAGATCGCCGCTATCAACCCACCAGTGGCGTTCAACTTAGTATGTTATCAAAAGCTAAATTTCTAGGAGTCATCTCAGAAAAGAAGCTTAACTGGAAAGATACGAAAAGGCTGCTACGGTCCTTTATACCATATATTTAAAAGAGCAATAGGTAAGAAATGGGATCTAAACCCCAGGATTTATCGAAGGATCTACATCTCAGTAGTAAGACCAACGCTCCTTTACGGTGCCATCGTGTGGTGGACAGCTATAAATAAAGCTTCAAATGCCAAATTCTTGGATAAGGTTCAAAGAAGTGCCTTAATGTGTATCAGTGGTGCACTAAGAAGCACGCCAAGTGAGGCTCTAATTGTGATACTCAATATTTTGCCACTGGATTTGGTGGTACATCAGTCGGTCCCTTACGCTAAGCCCCAAATTAGTGCTGAACTATCGCCGATCTCTATAGGATCTCACTTGAGTCCCTGGTCACAGGGATATCGAAGAAAATTGTAAGGCGGATGAGCTTGCTAGGCGAGTTATGACCATGTCCAAAGTTATAGGAGTTCTGACAGGCCACTGTCTGATAGAACGCCACGCAGAAAGAGTAGGGACTCCTTACAGAAGATGCTGCAGAAGCTGTAAGGAGGATGAAGAGGAGGAGGAGACGATCACCCATCTCTTATGCGGCTGTACTGCTTTGAGCAGGGCGAGTTTCCGTAATTTTGGAACCCTACTGCTGTATGGTCTTTCGAAGATAGCTGACGTCAAAGTCATGAATCTAATGTAGTTCTTTAGAGAATTAAAATGGATGGAGGATGAAACCTGTAGCCCTAAAGGGTGTTAGGACCTACCAAGCTGTGCATTCTCTCGTATTATCGAATGATCGATTTGATCTCGAGGATCTCAACCCATAGATAATCCTTCAGGAACAACACTACAACTCCTGACCAAAATCGATTTCATAATTATTTACATAAAAAGAGAGTAAGACTTGAATCAAATGGAAAATTTCCATCATTTACCCTCTTTCACAGACAGTTCTTACTTGCTTTTATTTCAAATGGAATACTTTATTAATCGCCTCAGGTGAGAAAACAATAAAAAATTTATCCCACTTTTGTTACTTTGTTTGCATTTTCATAGTTGCTTTCTTTTCTGCTGCCAGCTGTTTCTCTCTTAATTCAATTGTACTGGCTTTCTTTTTTTCCTCTCATGCGCTTTTATTTCCCTTCTTTGTTATTTATGTGTGCGATTTCTTAAGCTTTTATGGGTTTCTAATCGTATTTTACCCTTTACCGCTTTACAACTGTGATATGTTGATTATTTGCTTCGTTTTTTGCTTCTCTTTATAGTGTTAGTAAATTAATTGGTTTTAAATATTTTTTTGAGTTCATTCTTACTAAAACTTATTTCAATACTGGCCGAAGAATGGAATTCCTTTTCTTTGTAGAAAGAAATATTCAAAAATATATATTTTTTCTGAAAAACTTATATTTATTCAGAAAAAGTTATAGAAGTTATACGAAACTTGTCGCTCTTAAAAAAATATTGAACTAATTAGAAAAACATATCGATTTATGGTAACTATGTTATCGATTGTCGAGTAATAAATAAAGAATATTTTTGAAATTTTATTGGATAGTTTTGAAAAGTTGTCGAATATTTTTTAAAAAGTTATCGATTATTTTAGGTATTTACCGAATATTTCTTTTTAAAAAGTTATCGATTAATTTAGGTATTTATCAAATATTTTAAAAAAAGCTATCGAATATTTTAGGTATTTGTCGAATATTTTTAAAAAAATTGGCGATAATTTTAGGTATTTATCGAATAATTTTTTAAAAAAGTTATCGATTATTTTGTGCATTTATCGAATATTTAAAAAAAGTTATCAATTATTTTAGGTATTTATCGAATATTTTAAAAAAGTTATCAATTATTTTAGGTATTTATCGAATATTTTTTAAAAAGTTATCGAATATTAAATAAAAAATCTAATGTTTTGAAAATCTTACAAATTTTTTTAAAGTGTATCGAATATTTTTAAAAAGATGACGAATATTTTTATAAAGTTTTCGATAATTTCAGAAAAGTCATCGAAATTTTTTAAAAGGTTATCGAATAATTTTAAAATGTTATCGAATAATTTTAAAATGTTATCGAATAATTTGAAAAGATTCATCGAATATTTTATAAAAATATCGATCATCAAAATAAAGTTTTCGAATACTTAAATAGTTTCCGAATTTTCAAGAAAAGTTATCGATCACTCTGAGAAAGTTTTTCAAAAATATATACAATAAATATTCGAAGAAAATAATCGATTAGTTACAAAAAGTTATCGAGTAGTAAAAAGTTATCGATATTTATATATTGAATATTATATTATATATTTATTAAAATATATATCGATTATTTTATAAACTTATCGAATATTTAAAGAAAGTTATCGATAATTTTAAAACATTATTCGAAAAGTTTAAGAAAGGTATCCAGTTTTTCTTATCTAATATTCTAATCAGCATCCCATATGTACATATAGTGGTGTATGCCAATGCCCAATATCATCGTTAGTCGAAATAAACATACCATGATTTCCCTCAAATTGCGCAAGTAATCGAGTAAATGAGTTTAGAAAATAATAATAATAAAAGGCAAACGTTAGCTAATGTTTTTTAATTTTTTATTATTCATTTTATTTTAGCTTAATTTGTTTTATTTAATTTAATTCAATTAAGTTTAATTTAATTTAATTTAAATTAAATAGATTTAATTTTATTTATTTTTTTTTGGTTTTATTTTATTTAATTCATAGATCATATTATTTTGATTTTATTTAATTTTTGTTTTTGTAAATCACCTTTTCAAAATACTTTTGTACTTCTTTTCTCCAAACATTCAAATTCAACTTCTGTGACACTCAGCCGATAAGCGCCGCAAGAAAACTTATTTTTTTGTTTTATTTTTCACCAAAAACCACAAAAGTCGAGACTTTAACGCTGTCAAAAAAGTTCTTGTAACAACTGACTACTAAATGCTATCCATACTAATAAATCACTAACAATACGCACACACGTGCACACATTTATTTATTTATATGTATGTGCGTATGTTTACTGATACGAAAGCTTAAGAAGTTGCCTTGTGAGCGCAGCATGCTGTAAATTGGTTGTAGTTGTTGTAGGGCGAATAAAGTTTTCCAAAAAGTTCAAAGACAAACTTGTATCAGCCGTCAAAATTGTAAATGTTTAAGAAAGAACAAAAAAAAAAAACAAAAAAAAACGTTGGTCGATAGCAGAATTCGTGTATGCCATTTTTGATATTAAGTTAAGTGCGTAAATGAAAGGCGGGTGAGAGGTGGGGGTAGAGATTGAAATGATGGTGTATATGAGAAGATAAAAGGTGAGTTGTGGCTAAGTTTCCTGTGATGGCATAGAAATTACGCAGTAGACTGATTTGGTAGAAGTTGGATTGTATGTAATGAGAGAGAAGTTGTGATTCTCGAGAGAGCTCAAGTGGATTATGATAAACACGAATGAAGTATTGATTGCATAAAGTATTTTTTTGGCAATTTATTTATGCAAAAAAAGTGTAAAAATTGCTTAAAATATATTTATGAGCATTTATGACGTATTATTATCAAATGTTGCACATTTAGATTGAAATTTTTATTGCTATAGACTAGGATCGTTAACGTTCTTCATCTACAGGTTTTGTCCAAGAAGACCCCATGTAAAATTTACCCAGAAACAATTTCTTAGAACACTTTGCTGCTATCTAACAGGTTAGTTTTGATTCTTACTTCAAGAATGGCATCAAAAAACATATTTGTAAGGCCGCTAGAGGGTTAAAATGTTTTAGAAAATTATTCTTCAAGAAATTTTGGCAGAAGTCTTCTTTGACAAAATCTTCGTATAAACAGTTTCAGCCTGCCAAAAAATAGATTTCTGATCTGCCCCTAGAAATATGCAACATTTTTATTTTCCCGACTTTATTTGCTTTGTGAAAAATGAGGGATTAAGTTAAACTAATTTTATTGGTAAGCATTTCATAGTGCTTTTAAGCGACTGAAGATCTTACTTCAGCACTCTTTTCAGCTTTGACTCTCCCAAAATCAATTTAATGGATTATTCGTAGAATTTTACTAGAAAATTTTTTGGACAAGTTTCGGCTCGAAATAAATAAATAAAAAAACATAACAAATCTTTATCGAGGATGTATTTAGAGCCAAACACAATTTTATCTCAATGTTAATTAAATTAAATTAGATTAAAAAAAAAATAAAAATAAAATATAATAAATATAAAAATAAAATGAACTAAATTTTAATTAAATTAAGTTAGATAAAAAAAAATTTAATTTAAAAATAAAACAAAATAATTATAAGCGTGGTTATTTTATTGTTTCTAATTATAATTTTTTTTATTTTTTCTTAATTTCTCAGTTAGCAAACTTTCAAGGAAAAGTTGCATATTTCTAGGCGAATTTTATGTTTCTGTCCTATAAAGGACTTTAAAGTGCATCATATGAAAATTTTGTTTAAGGAGACTAGTAGTAAAAATTTTCAAAGAATAAGTTCCCTGAACGCTTTAACCTTCTAACGACCTTCCTAGCTATTTGAGGATCTCTTTAATGGCGGACCCTTTTGGTATGCAGCTTCGTAAAGTTTCAAAAACTCAACTTTTTTGATGTCAGCTCTACTATTTACTCGTTTTTAGCCATATTTATTGAAACCACAACATGAAAAGCTTTTTATAACCATAAAGAAGAATCTCTTCTCTCAAAATCACCACTTACTTGGCCACAAAAGACCACAAATTACAAGTAATTCTGAAATTTTCTGCCAATTTTCATATTAATTGATATATATTGAGAAAATTTCCATGCCAAAAGCACAAATTTGAAAGCATAAACCAAAAAGATTTCCATACATATTTTACATACATATATACAAATGTATGCACAATGTAAGCATAAACAAATATTACTACAAATATTTGTAAACTAAAATTCAGCCTTTAATAATCAAATAAGTTACATATGCACTTGCATACATACATACATACATACATTTTTGGTGCTCTTAGCTCTAACTTCATTTTACAGATTTATAAGTAGTGCGTGCATATATGAGTAGTTATAAGCCTTCGGCGTATTCATATTCATTAGTTTCAGGCTCCAAAGCAGTCGTCCTTAGGTGACTTTACACACATTGCTATATTTCTTCATTTATTTGGGTTAAATGTGTGCTGAAAAGTTCTCAGTCTTCTTTATTGGAATTTGGAAAATTATCAACATTGCTTAATTGCAATTATGTTGTACATAAATACATGCATAGATACTTATAAACATGACTTTTCATTTGCGATTTGCTTTGCATTACTCTCTGTGGAGGCTTACAATTATATAAGAGTACATACCGTACATATGCATAATATAATATGCTTTTTAAAGCTTTACAAATATTGAATGTGAAATAAATTATGAATTATGGTAGTAAGTAATGACTGCAGATAGGGAGATGCAATGAAACCATATTCATACATATGTATATTTACAAAATTCATAGGGAAATTTTCAGTGGAGAGGACACATAGATATGAACTCTGCGAGAACCAATTTCGAAGGTAGATGTCTTTATCTTTGTAGTTTATGTTTTTTTCTTAAGTAGAAAAGTAAAACCACTTTTTTCCGACATGATTTTAAAGTCTAAAACTTTTCTTTTTCTAAAAAAAAAAAATCAATATAACAGAAAAATTGAGAAAAAATATAAAAAAAATAATTAAAAACATTATAAATGTTAGCCATTATTTTATTTTATTTTTAAATTTAATTAATTTCTTTTATTTAACTTAATTTAATTAAAATTTAGTTCACTTTATTTTTATATTTATTTTATTATATTTTTTGATTTAATTTAATTAAAATTATTTTATTTAATTTTTTAATTTTTTATTTTTAAATAAATTTTAATTTTTTAATGAAAAAATTTCGAATTTGTCCTTTATTTTGACATTAATTTCTATCAAGTAAATTATTATTTTTTGACAAATTTATTTATTAATTTATTTCATTTTTTATTTATTATTTTCAAATAAATTTTAATTTTTTAATGAAAAAATTTCGAAATTTTCCTTTATTTTGACATTCCTTTCTATCAAGTAAATTATTATTTTTGCTAGTTTTTCGGCAAAATTCATATTAGTAGTGAAAACGAAACGTTTAAGATAAGAAAGAGGAACTGTCTTCGGCCAGGTCTAAATCTTTATACCTTTCATGACCATATCGCATTAGAGTATTTCCTTTGGGATTAAATATCAATTCTTATAACTGAAAGGAGGGACGAATTTTTTCCAATTTCGATGATTTGCGAAGTCGAAGCTAGTAGAGATACTTTTTTGACGGATAACGCGTGAGTCATGTCAAGCTGTCATGCTCTTTTTTTCAGCATTGTTTGGCATTTCGACAAGGAAAGCTTACGGCTGAAGAATTTACAAATCTCTCAAGTTTATTTCGAAAATTCAAGTACTGTAAAAAATGTGTTTCGCGCGCTTCGCGTAACTTATGATACTACTGTCGCAACACCATTACCCATTTGAGACCCAGCAATCATTATACGATATTATTCGACCGAATAGACCACGTCCAATATGGATTGAAGAAAATATAGTGGCCACAGCCGTGGAGAGTCGCTCACATTCGCAGCAACTCAGACTGATGTATGGAACGAGATTTTCAAGCCAACTTGTGTTCAGCGATGGGTATGTAAACAAGCAAAATTTGCCGCATTTGGGACGAAGAGATTCAAGAGCTGCCATTTCGTCCAGAAAATCCAACGTTTAGCTATAGCTTGTGACTCGGTGGAATTATTTCTTCAAAAATGATGCCTCTGAGAACGTAACCGTCAATGGCGACAGTTATCATATCATGATAACCGACAATTTGATGACTGAAATTGAAGCACGTGATTTCGGTGACATTTAGTTGCAACAAGACTGCGTCGGTTACTCCACATCACAGGAATCAATGGATTTATTGAGAGAACATTTCGGTGAGTATATAATTTCACGTTTTGGGCCGGTCGATTGGCCAAAAATAGGTCGCAAATATGCCATAGTGGTCCGATCAGGTACGATCTGTAGTGTTAACATTTCTCAAAACTGAGAGAATATCTACTCCAATAAAACCTCATACCATTTGTAAGGCAAGCGCAAGAAATCGAAAACGTATTTCAACAGGACAATGCCTCGATACATGCTTCTAGGCACACCAAGGCTTGGTTGGAGAGTCACAGGAAGTGCCTTTACTTGATTGGCCGGAATGCAGTCCGGATTGCAACTTCATAAAAAATCTGTGTGAAGTAATGGTAGGGCAATGAGCTAAAAACCTCAACTCAGCAATGTTTGCTTGATTTGAGCAGAGATTTGCTCAAAATTCTTGTTGAGTCTATGCCAAGTCGGATTTTTGCTGTTTCTGAAAACCGGGGAGGCCATACCATGTACTTAGATTTAGTTAAAGTTTGGAGTTTTATTTTATTTTTGATACGAAGTGGAGTGCGCTTATACGAATGTCTACCACTGTACTTATGTATATACATGATATATTAGGTTAAGTAAAAAGTTCATGCGGTTTTTATCTAAAAGATGGCGTTATTGTTCATAGTACTAGTGTTACGCATCGTCGCATCGTGTCATACTATACAGCGCTGAAAACGTGTTTATTCGCGCTAAAAGTTTGTTTTTGACAGTTTTTCGATCGGTTGACTCAGTACGTTGTGAGCGCTCGTCAAAGAGGGACACCAGCAAAGCGAAAATTCGCTAAATTTTACAATTTTTCTTCGATCAAGCCGAAAAAGCAGCCAAAGCGGCTGAAAAAAATTAATTTAGTTTATGAACCCGATACTGTACACCGGCGGAAACGGTGGCCAAGCCAGGATTGACGGCCAGGAAGGTTTTGCTGTGTGTTTGGTGGGATTGGCAAGGAATCATCTACTTCGAGCTGCTCCCCTATGGCTAAAAGCTCAATTCGGCCCTCTACTGCCAACAACTGGAACGCTTGAAGGCTGAATTGTGTTCCATAAGGACAACGCCAGGCCACACACGTCTTTGATGACGCGTCAGAAGCTCCAGAAGCTGTACACGAACGTGTAGCACAAAAGTGGTTTGCTTGGTTCCGTTCCGGTAATTTCGATGTCAAAGTTGCACCACGCGTCGGGAGGCCTGTCGTCGAAAATTGCGATAAAATCATGGAAATAGTGGAAACAGACCGTCACGTGAGCACTTATTTAATTGCTGAGGAACTAAAGATAAGCCAGAAAACCGTTTGGAACCATTTGCTTCACCTTGGATTCAAAAAGAAGCTCGATTTTTGGGTGCCACACGAACTAACGCATAAAAACATGATGGACCGAATTTCCATCTGCCAATCTCTGAAGCGTTTGGTGACTGGCGATGAAAAGTGGATCACTTACGACAACGTCAAGCGAAATCGGTCATGATCGAAACGCGGTGAGCCCGCGGAAACGGTGCCCAATCCAGAATTGACGGCCAGGAAGGTTTTGCTGTGTGTTTGGTGGGATTGGCAAGGAATCATCTACTTCGAACTGCTCCCCTATGGTTAAAAGCTCAATTCGGCCCAACAACTGGAACGCTTGAAGGCTGAATTGTGTTCCATAAGGACAACGCCATGCCACACACGTCTTTGATGACGCGCCAGAAGCTCCAGAAGCTCGGATGGGAGGTCCTAATGCACCCACCTTATAGTCCGGACCTGACACCAAGTGTTTACCATTTTTTGCCAATAGGGACGCAGCCTTCTACGAGAGGGGTTTAATGAAGTTGGCATCTCGTTGGCAACAAGTCACAAAATACTGAGGCCAGCCGATTGTTGCTGCCAAATTTGGGGTCCAGTGAAGGCTACCGGTCTATTGTGACATTGCGGCTCAAAAATTTTGGTTGCTGCTTTTGTACACGGGCAAACATGTTACTGCTTTTGACCTTTCTCATGGTCCAAATCAACATGTCCCACTATAAATGGAGTAGACTGTAGGTTCACCGCCGCTTTGGAATTTTCCAAGCGGACGATTGCTATTGAAAGTTCTTCATGGCCGAGCAAGGAAACATCTGTTCCAGCGTCATAAATTGGGGAATGGAGTTCACCATCTCCTGGTGTTCATTTTCAATGCCATTCAGCAGGCTGGACAAGTATTACCTGCATAACTTCAATATACTCCAACTTATTTTTACATCTTTCGGAGCTTTTTGCCTGAATTACGAAAGAGAGTACTTTTACCTATAGAAAGTAGTTCTCTATACGAAAATATCGTATTTAGTGTTCGATTTGGTCTTCCAGAAAATGGAGCAGGGAGCTATTATAGCCCATCAAAAATGTTATTAAAATCAATTTGAAATTCCTTGTGGACAAAGTGGCGTTCAAAGGCTTGTAAAATACTACAAATATATATGTTAATATGTATCTTCGTCATTCAAAATAATTTTCACTTACAAAATTGCCTTAAGAAAAATTTTTTTTAGTTCGCTCCTTGCCGGCATGCCACAAGCATGATTTGTTTACACAACCGCAGAGAGTTAAGCAAACATGCTTGCTATTCTTCTTCTTCTTCTTCTTCTTCTTCTCCTTCTTTTTCATCTACCACTTGTAACAAAGCTAATGTGTAAACGCTTACAAACTTAAGCCAGCAGCAAAATGCACAAATAAAATATCTACAAAACGCACACTTAAGCACTCAAACACACACATACGTGTACTACATATAGCTGCAGAATAGCATGACGTCTTCTTTGTATACCGTACACCTGTCTACCCGAGAAGTTGAATTGTAGCCCGCAAGCCAAATTGATTTATTTGCACTCTCAATCTCACCCTTCCACTCCACTCGCTCACCACTTGCACTCACACACACGCGTACTTACCGATATGCCAAGGAACTGTGTTGAATTCATTGCTGCATAAATCTCATCGGCAATATCCTTGTCTGTATAGGTGAAATCGCGTAACGATTTCTGTCGCTTCTTCAGGCGTTGCATTGTCTTATTGAATGCCAATGCTACGCTCCAGACGGCGTCGTAGGCCAGCGGCGCTTCTTGATAACCCTCCGGATAGCGATCGTGATTGATGTCGTAACCTTCTTCGATGAGGGCGTGATTCAGTCGTTGGCTGTGTGGGTGTGTGTGTGTTGAAAAGATAAAGAAAAAGTTAAAAATAGATAATGGTTTCGAGGAGTTCTTGAGGTGATATGAGAGAGGGCGAGAAATTGTAATTTTTTATTAAAGCAACTTTGTGGGTAGGTTGTAGGGATATAGAGAAGTTAGCAGCGTTTTTGGAGAGATAGACGCTTCATTATCTATCAGTTGGAAAGTAACCAATACTTAGCCGCTCCCTTCCCGATATATGATGCAGAAACGTAAACGATGAGATTTTCTTATAAGAGCTCAAAGATCTCAACTATAAAGACCTCGGATACATTCTCTAACTCTAACTTTGAAGTTGGCTCTGTGCCCCACGATTTTGTTCCATAATATTTCCCTCTCTCTACTGTAACTCTCTCCTCACCTCAAATACAGCAACCACAAATCGCTCTTAAATCAACTATCAAACTTACCGAAATTCCTCAGCTGTCATGCCGGAAATTGTCGTTTGATTGTTCTGATTCCACATAAGCGCTTCCGTTGTCAAGTGGCCTTCGGCGGCGATGCGCATCTGAGCTATGCTGCAGGTGATACCTTCATTTTCCAAATTCACCTCATACCAATTGTCCTCGTACCAGCCTGAAATGCAAACCAATTGACATGCATATAGATTTGAGGTTATATAACGGTATACACAGCGACGGAGATGTATAAAAATACTTTTATCTTAATTTATATGCATACATACATATGGCTATATTTATAAGCATTTATATAAGAAATACATTTAAAATAAAATAAAAGAAAATAAAATAAAATAAAATAAAATAAAATAAAATAAAATAAAAGAAAATAAAATAAATTAATATAAAATAAAATAAAATAAAATAAAATAAAATAAAATAAACTAAAATAAAATAAAATAAAATAAAATAAAATTAAATAAAATAAAATAAAATAAAATTAAATAAAATAAAATAAAATAAAATAAAATAAAATAAAATAAAATAAAATAAAATAAAATAAAATAAAATAAAATAAAATAAAATAAAATAAAATAAAATAAAATAAAATAAAATAAAATAAAATAAAATAAAATAAAATAAAATAAAATAAAATAAAATAAAATAAAATAAAATAAAATAAAATAAAATAAAATAAAATAAAATAAAATAAAATAAAATAAAATAAAATAAAATAAAATAAAATAAAATAAAATAAAATAAAATAAAATAAAATAAAATAAAATAAAATAAAATAAAATAAAATAAAATAAAATAAAATAAAATAAAATAAAATAAAATAAAATAAAATAAAATAAAATAAAATAAAATAAAATAAAATAAAATAAAATAAAATAAAATAAAATAAAATAAAATAAAATAAAATAAAATAAAATAAAATAAAACAAAATAAAATAAAATAAAATTAAATTAAATTAAATTAAATTAAATTAAATTAAATTAAATAAAATAAAATAAAATAAAATAAAATAAAATAAAATATAATAAAGTAAAAGGAAATAATTTGGGTTTTTATTAAATTATTGCAACGCACATTGATTCCATGAGCGAGCAAATATGAGCAATATATGTATATACATTCATATGTGCTCGTTTATTTCAGAGTTATGTTTATTTTTGCTTTTCTTCCTGCTCGCTTAAGTATGAGTTGTTAGCGTTCGCGTCTTTTGTTATTGAAATCGAATTTCAAGTAGCATCGATTCGACATGCAGAGTATTCCCACAAATCAAAGCATACATTCAGGAGCATTCATGATGATGCATAGTTTGCGCACTGCAGTGGGAGAGGTGTACATTACAGTGGGTAAAGTATAAAGCTGGTATACATTTTCATCTTATTCCTTTCTTTCTTTACTTTTTCATTTATTTTTTTCTTTTCTGACTGAATAAAGAGAAACTTAAATTTCGATTTCTGCAGCGGGAATTTATGGCTTTTTAGTAAAACTATTTAGTTACTGACAAAAGTTTTTATTCTCTTTTCTGCGCTCTGTGACATTTGGTATTCCTTTGCTCTAATGTGATTACTAGCATTCTGTGATTTAGTGGCTGTGAGACTTTTTGAATAACTTTCTACATTTTTTAACTAATATTTATGTATGCAGTTGCTTAAGTTGGTTATCGGTTAAACTTAAAATGCCACTTTAGTAAAAAAATTGGAATATTCAAAGAAAACTGGAAAAATGGGGGCTGTAAGTTGTTCTTCTACTTCTTCTCAACCTATTTCCATGGATTTTTGCATATGTGTATCTGTAAACATAACATAAACTATGTTCACTAATCCCTTTTATCACTTAATGCCTATGTTGTTTTCAATTGCGGACACGTAAATCCTTCATTGTTTGCGTGAAATAAAGAAAAAGTAAAATAAAAAGAAAATTGAATAAAAAATAGAATTGTGATAAACCATAAAGTACTTAAGTTTTTGAATACTAACTTATCTAATGTAAAATTTTACATTTTAAATACAAACTTTGAAATTGGTTTTGGGTTTTGAGGCCAAAAATATCAACTGCCAACAAAAATAAACCAAATGTCGACATTGATTAAAATTGTCAAACGTCCGAGTTGATTAAACACCGAAAATGCATTAGCAATAAAACTGTTTTGTCTCGATTTTACTGCATTTGTGGATAGTTTCATTGTATTGCAAATAAAATTAAGGCCATTTGTTTTCATTGATTTATTTCTTTGGCTTAAAAATAAAACGGTGAAGAAGGCATGTAAGAGAAATGCAGTAAAAGTTGATTAAAAATTCATAGAATTCTTAATAGCAATTTTATTTACGGTTAGCTGTAGCCACAAATTTAGTAAACTGCAAATAACTTGAGTGGCAAAAACACATTTAATGGTTTCATGGCAAAATTAAAATTTTTTTCTCACTTGCTTGGTTAATACTTTATTTTTTATTTAATTAAATAGTTCAGCAGTCGAGCAGTAGGCTGTTTTTGAAATCAGCCGATATGTAGGCAACGTTTTTCTGCTTTTAAATATATACATAATAGAGCAAAGGCAAAACGTTGCCTACATTTAAGCGCTTATTTTATAGCTACCTTTTATGAGTCTTTTGACTATATCTTTTTGCATTTAAAGCCATATTTATTCAAAAAAATAGTTCAATAATTTTTTTTTGTTCACACTCAACAAAGTGTAAGCGTCATAATCCTATAAAATTCAATTTTCTTTCGCTCACTCCATTCATACGCTCAATAAGCTGCCTTGACATGAGAAATATAATATTTCAAAGCAAATCCTTTTAAGCCGGATTTCCAACAGTACAACAGCATTTTCGCACAATTAAAGAAAAGTTTTACATCCGTTTTACTTGCTGCTTACTTAAATATACGCTTTTGTTGGTATTTGTGTTTGTGTTTTTCCGCAATCTTAATTTAATTTTCCTATCCCTTTCCTGTTGTTCCACTGTTAGTTGGTTAGTTGTTTGGTTTTTACGATAAAATAGAAATTTCAACGTGAACGGGAAAATTTAATCCGTTTAGCGGCAATTGAAGTTTATGATGAAAGCAAATTTATGGCAAATTAATAAGCTATGTTTGTGAAAGGATTTTATGAAGTGTTTTAAGCTTGAAATTAAGCCGATGGTGCTAATAAAATTATTGTGCTAGTTGGAAATGGTGTAAAGAAGAGGTAAAAACATAAAATTTGCAATAATTTCATTTAATTTATTCACTTTTTCGTGTTTATTTTTTTTTAAATTTATATTTTATGTTATTTTATTTAGTTTTTTTTTATTTTGTTATTTTTATTTTATTGTATTTTTTTTAATTTTATTTTATATTATTTTACCTTATTTTGTTTTATTTTGTTTTATTTTATTTTATTTCATTTTTTTTCTTCTCTTTTCCTTCCTTTTATTTTCTTTACTTTTATTTTTTTCTTTTCTTTTAATATTTTTAATGTTTAATTTAATTTAAATTGGTTTTGTATTAATTTAATTACCTTATTTTCTTTTATATTATTTTATTTAAGTAAATTTTATTTTACTTTATTTAATTTTACTTCATTTAATTTGAGTTGATTTTTTTTATTTTACTTCAATTGTACTTTTTTTTCTATTTTATTTAATTTAATATAATTTAATTTACTTTATTTTATGTAATTCTATTTTATTTTATTTTTGTATTTTTTCAGTTTATTTAATTGTTGTTGTTTTATTTTAATTTGTTTTATTTAAATTTTTTTCTTCTCTTTTCCTTCCTTTTCTTTCTTTACTTTTATTTTTTTCTTTTCTTTTAATATAATTTATATTTAATTTAATTTCGTTTAATTTAATTTCAATTCAATTCAATTTAATGACCTTATTTTCTTTTATATTATTTTATTTAAATAAATTTTATTTTACTTTATTTTATTCTACTTCATTTAATTTAAATTAATATTTTTTTCATTTTAATTTAATTTAATTTATTTCATTTTATAATATTATATTTTATTTTATTTTGTAGAATTTTTTTGTATAATTCTCATTTTATTTAATTTAATTTTATGTTAGTTTATTTTGTTTAATTTGTACATCTTATTTTCATTTATTTTATATTATATTTCATATTTGGTTTTATTTTAGTTTACTTTAATGCATTTATTTTATTTTGTCTATTCAATTTAATCTCATTTTTTTATTTATTTTTTATTTTATATTATATTTTATTTTACTTTATTTTATATAATTTTTTTATTGTATTTTGCTTAATTTTTTTATATCATATTTTATGGTTTCATTTTAGTTATTTTATTATTTATTATTTTTTAATTTTATTTTATTGTATTTCATTTAATTTTTTTATATCATATTTTGTGGTTTCATTTTATTTATTTAATTTTATTTTATTTTATATTAATTTATTTTATTTTGTTTTTATTATTTGCTTTTATTTTAGTTCATTATATTTTTTGTTTTTATTTCAACCTTTTTTAATTTACTTCATTTAGTTTTATGTATATTACTTTAATTAAATTTAAAAATTTTTATTTCGTTTAATTGTATATTATTTTGTTTTTCTTTATTTTATACCATTTATTCTATTATTTTTTTATTTTCTTAGTTTAAATAATTTTAAATTAATTATTTAAATATTCTTTTACATTTTATTTTATTTAACTCTTTATATTTTTTCATGTTAAATTATTTTTTTCATTTAGTTTTGTGTAAAATAGTTCATAATAGTTTAATTTAATTTAGTTTGATTTTATTTTCTTATGCTCTAATTTTTATTTTTATTGCAATCTTTTTTAATTTACCTTATTTAATTTTATGTAAATTAGCTTAAATTATGTTTGTATAATTTTATTTTGTTTAATTGTATATAATTTTGTTTTCATTTATTTTATATCATTTAATTTTTTTTATTTTTTTAGTTCAATTTTATTCTATTTATTTAATTATATTTATTGAATTTTATTTTGATTAAATTTTTATTTTTTTTGGTATTAAGTTATTTTTTTCATTTAATTTTGTGTAAATTAATTTAATATATATTTATATATTTTTAGTTTGTTTATTTGTATATTATTTTGTTTTCTTTTATTTTATATCATTTAATTTTTTTTATTTTTTTAGTTCAATTTTATTCTATTTATTTAATTATATTTATTGAATTTTATTTTGATTAAATTTTTATTTGTTTTGATAGTAAGTAGATTTTTTTATTTATTTTTATATAAAATAATTGATAATAATTTAATTTAATTTAGTTTGATTTAATTTTCTTTTTATTTTCACCACTCAATTGTTCATGCCATATTATTCTTGTGCAGCCACAAACACTTTTGACAGCTTTGAACCGCAAATTATTGCCACACCCAAGGCAATGTCGAGCCACGAGAGCAAAATACCCAATTGTGGCATTGTACAATTGGCATACAAATCTCCAACGTCACATCGCTTGCCTCCACCTCTTCGTGGCTGAAAAGTGCCCAAAGAAAAACAAAAGAAAGTTCAAACAAACAAATTAAAGTTTTCGCCAAGTGCAGCAATGAATTTGTATTTATTGTAGAAATTCTACAATAATTCCAAATCGACACATCCACACACACACATACACAAGTATATGGTTAGACAATTGATTATCACACAATCATTTGCACTTAGTTTTCTTTGTGGAGAATTTTGGCTATTTTATTTGCTTTGCTTCAGTTTTGAATTTTTTTGTTCGTGTTGTTGCTATTGTTGTCTAGTGAAAATTGATGGCAAATAAATAAAAGTTTGTTCAATGTTGTTGTTGCTGACTTTTGAACTGTTATTGTTGTTTTTTTGTTGCTGATTCTTGCATTTTCCTGCTGCTATCAGCAACTATTGAGTTGCTTTGTTGTTCTTTCTCTTATATAACTACAACGTCAGAAATATTTTTAACTGTATATTCATTTAGTTCACCTCTTAAGCTCGCCGCTTGCTGCATTATTTTCATTTTAATTATTTTTTTTTTTTATATTTTTAATTTTTTTTTTTACTTTTCAGCTGTTGGCTTAACTTTTCTGCATTTCCTTTTATATTTCTGTTGTGTTTACACTTTGGTGGTAATTGTTTTCTATATGTATAAGTATTGTTTATTTGTTTCAAGTCGTGACTCTTACGTAATTTTGAGGTTAGGGTTGGTAGGGCATGACTTTTCAGTTATTGTTAATTTCTTAGTCCAAATGCCTTAAGCGGCATTGCACGTTCTTGTGCTTCTTGCGCTTCTTGCGCTAGTACTAATTTCACTTCTTCTTGTTTTTCTTTGTCTCCTCTTCTTCTTCTTCTTCTTCTACTGTTCATTATTTCAGTGGAAATTCCATTTGGAAATCTTTTTGGTCATAAAGTTAGTTAAAATTTAATTTCTTTCAAATGTTTTGTCAAAATCTCAGGTGGGTTCGGTATGAGAAATTCATTAACTCGCTTTTGTCCTTTGCGCATTTGTGTTTGGCGGCATTTATTCAAGTGTCAAAAAGGTGAAATTTTGTTATGTTTTTGTTCGTGACAGAAAATTAATTTCCTACGAAAAGTGTGTTTTTGTTGTTCGAAATAAAATGTCTAAATATACATATATATTGAAGTAACTGTTTATTTTTTCTCTCTCTTTGTTTGATAGTCCAGGAGGCTGGAGGAAAAATTTTCAATTAAAAGGTGAGATGAAAGAGAATTTTTAAGAGCTTCTTAAGGTCAGCAATTATCACAACGCAAGGAGAGACACTTCTTTATGTACGGCTTAAGAGTTCTACGAGTTCATCAGCTGATTGTTATCTACGAGCAAAATTCGTGTCGACTTTGGCTGTCGTGAAGAAAACCGGATTATAAGCAAGAAAGAAAATGGTTCTTAGTGACTTTGGCAAGGAGTGGTATTTTCCTCGATATCGAGGGGGCTTTCAATAACGTTTTCCCTGCCTTCGTAATAGAGGCTCTTCAGGAAATGGGTCTCCAATAGCCCATAGTGAATCTCGTAGAGTCTATTCTGAGGAGCAGCATCATCTTCGCAGAGATGGGCAGCGCCAGCGTTGCCAGACACAAAAGAAGAGGTACCCCTCAAGGTGGAGTTTTATCGCCACTGCTGTGGTGCCTAACAGCGAATATGCTGATGAGGAAACTACATAACATGGCCTGTGGCATTGTGGCATACGCTGACGACTTTGCCCTGACAGCAACAGGCAAACACTTACAAACATTAAACGATGTACTCCAAAATGCACTTGGCATAGTTGAGAGATGGTGCAGAGATAGCGGGCTGGACGTGAAGGCTGATAAAACCTAGATGGTATATTTACCAGGAGGTACAAACCGCGTGCCTTCAAACCACCCAAAGTAAAGGGCGTGGAGGTTACCCTTTCTCCCGAAGTCAAATACCTTGGGATAATCTTAGATAGCAAACTAAGCTGGAGCCGGAACACGGCAGAAAGAGCAAGGTAAGCTATAACTGTGCTCTACACCTGCAAAACGGCGATAGGACGGTGCACTGGATATACACATCGGTAGTTAGAGTAATCCTAGTCTACAGGGTCACCGTCTGGTGGCCAGCGCTCGATAAAATCACATTCAGGCGCATATTAGAGAGAGTTCAACGATCGGCGTCCATCCTGATAACGGGAGTATTGCCATCAACTCCCTCGGAAGCACTGCGAACTCTTTTCAACCTCCTTCCCCTGGACCTATACGGGAAACTACAAGCGGGTTGCAACGCAATAAGGTTGAATGCAACTCAACCTTTGGACATACAAAAATATTATCTCTTACAGAAGTGCTGAAGGAGTTGGGCTACACCACCTCCAGATGCGAGTTGGAAAACACCAACGCCCCCGACCAGGGTTGCAATAGCCATCTTCCCAGATGGCTCAAGGCTTGATGAGAGTGTGAGTTGCAGAATTTATTCTCTCGTGCTCTCAGTAAGCATGAGCATAAGAATATCGTATTACTGCAGCGTTTTCCAGGCGAAACTCTTCGCAATCACGGAGGCCGCGGAGTGGTTGCACAATTCTACGGCAGCAGGACAATCGGTTACAATTTACTCCGATAGTCAGGCTGCAATTATATCTCTTCAATGTAACGGTACCACGTCAAAAGTGGCCATAAACCCTAGGAACACTCTCAACAAACTCTCAACAAAGTATATTACTGCCGTGGTCTGGGTATCTGGACACAGGAACATCCCAGGCAACTGCATGGCAGACGAACTAGCAAGGGAAGGAACCCTTCTATCTACGATAAAACATGCACATGATGCTGGGATATTACTCTAACGATTTCTGCCGCGGCTGTAGAGACGAAGAAGAGGAAGATACCATCGAGCACTACCTCTGCCACTGTCCAGCCTTGACACCCGCGCGACACAAGTTTCTTGGGAAACACTTCTTCGACTGTCTCGCTGAATTGGCCCCAGCGAACATTGGAAATCTCGTTGTCTTTATAAGGCACACGAAATGGTTGGATCATTTGAGAAGGTGAAGGCAGGAGCCTCAGAGGTGTCACAATGGGCCTGTTGGCTTAAGTGTGCTGGGGTAACCAGCAGCTGCATCAACTCAATTCAACTCAACTTTGGCAATAAAATATCAAATAATTGATTTTCGGTCTATAGTAGTAGAGCGACTCTCTCTCGGAATATATATCTGCATGATCCAGCGATTCGTCTCTTAAGCTGCTTGGTTCTTCAAAATCTTACCTTAAACTCGAGTTTGCCAAAAGTGCCGTGCTCGTCTTACCAACGAACAAGAACAGGATATATAAAAGTCGCTAAAAACTATTAATAAAGTCTCCGAATGAGCTGGCTGTCCAACCAGAGTGAGATGGAGCACAATAGCGGCATGCAAAACCACCAAGAGCAGAGTTCACTTAAGGACTGTAGGACAGTTGGTGGTCTTATGACGGGCCACAACCTACTGGCATCCTATGCAAGAAAAATGGCCATTAGTAGGATGTGTATAAAGGAAGTTATGAGTGAGACATTAGAATACCTCCACTGTTTCTGTTCCGTCTTAGCTGAAACTCATCCTAGATGTCTCTGAGCTTCGCAATTCACAGGACTAGGGAAAACCTTAAAATTGTACATTAAGGCTTTCTTGAACTTTGCTAAAGGTGTTGACGTCCTATGTTTATCAGCAATGAAGGGGCCTATTTTAAGTCTAATCTAAACGGCTTTTGAGGAGGTTTTATTTCTTGTCATTCCCAGCCGAGTGGCGACCGCAGTTAGAAAAGCCAATGTTGGATGTTGGTCAAACCAGGTCCCCAATCCCGGCCTTCTGAATGACAGTACACAATGCCAACCACTCGGCTAGCTACATTTGAATACAGAGGAATATATTGCAGCTGTATCCGCAAGTTTTAAAGATGACCGTGAACTATCGATTCGGTGCCGTACACAGAAATTGGGCCTCGGTTACTGCACTACATGGAAAATTTTCACACTGTGTGAAACTTCTTTAAAATTCAGCTGGCGTAAGTATTAAAGCTTCAAAACCTACCACAACGGCTAACTTTTAGTGAATGAAGAGCCACTTTGCTCAGTGACGAAGCTCATATCCCATATACGGAGTGAAGAGCAAGAAGAGCAGTCGCATGAGCAACCGCACATCTCGGAAGAGCCATTGTTTGGATTGTGTGGCTTATGGGCCGGCGGCATCATTGACTTATCTCTGCAGTCTATACATAGGCCTTTTAAGATTGTCAGGGAATCTTTCTCAAAGATAAAAAAGGAAAGGATGCCCCTATATTTAGAAAAAAAGGTAATTAAGAAAAATGTCAATAGATTTGAAAACAACTGTATTGGTCCCATTGGAAAAGAGAAGCAGCATTTTTCGCGTCAACTCAATAGTACCCTACAGGGAAGGGATAGACAAGGAGAGCAAATATTTTTTTCGAACATTAAGCAAACTTTTACCCCTCACCTTGTATATAGGTATATAGGTGTAAAACATTTGCAATAATAGTTAATCAGTATTTATTGAGATAATAACATACATACATATACCTATACATTACAAGATCATAAAAGTAAAGTAGTAATGTTGCGAAAGGTGTCGAAGATGAGTGGAATTGTTGTTGGAGTAAAACAAAAGTAGCGGCAAATATTATTTATATGTAAATTATAATATGATACCTTATATATATAAAGAGCATATGGAACGTGAATATGAAGTGGAAAAGTTTTATCGAAATAAAAGTAAAATAAACGAAGAAATCCGCGTCAAGTGTAGACAATATCTCGAGAATGAGGGAGCATACAGTTGATGATATTGTAGGTGGACTTAAATTGATATGAATATTCAAGAACACATGTTTGTATATAATTTATTTTATATACATGTAAATGCGAAACGACATTCCTAGAATTGTTTATACGATCCACACATATGTACGTGTCTTCGTACGTAAGAACCTTTAAATAAATTTTTACATTATTCTATGTATAAACATACATACATATATAACTTTTTTATTTTATGCCAATAAAACTTTACTAATCCACAGTTTAGAAACTTTTACCACATAACCTTGCACAGCTGCTACACCAAAGTAAAGCTATTTTAGGTGGTACGCAGTAATAGCATTTATCTTCCCACTTTATGCCTCTTCTTTTAAGAAGAACATATACGTGTACGTAAGATATACATGAAATTATATATGTATATATTTCCCCCGAAATATTATACGCTTCGCTCAGCTGTGTTAGCAACCACCACGCCTATTGCCATGAGTTCACCGTTAAAAGTTTTGAGGTTAAATAAAATTTGGAAAGTTGCATTTATAAATATTTTGTTTATATGCGTATATAGGCCGAAAAGCTTGCTAACTTTTGTATAAGATTGAGCACACAAAATCTGGAAACGAAAAGTGCGTTCTTCACATTGTTTCAGTAACAAAACAAAAAACCGTAATTTGAAAAAAAGTAGCAAAAAAATCAAATAAAAGAAAAATAATAACATAAAATAAAAAAAAAATAAAATAAAATAAAGTAAAATAAAATAAAATAAAATAAAATAAAATAAAATAAAATAAAATAAAATAAAATAAAATAAAATAAAATAAAATAAAATAAAATAAAATAAAATAAAATAAAATAAAATAAAATAAAATAAAATAAAATAAAATAAAATAAAATAAAATAAAATAAAATAAATTAAGATAAAATAAAATAAAATAAAATAAAATAAAATAAAATAAAATAAAATAAAATAAAATAAAATAAAATAAAATAATATGAAAAGTATAAAAAATAAAATGAAATGAAAAAAAAATCTAATAATCAATTCAATTAATTTTAATAAAAATAAAATAAAATGAAATGAAATTAACATAAATTAATATAAATAAAATTTATAAAATAAGTTAATGTAAAGCAAAAAAAATAAAATAAAGTCATGAATTTACTATAAGATAATATTATATTGGGTGTATGCATTAACTCGTGCGGTTTTTTTTCCAAAATTAAGATATTACTATAAAAAAAATTGTCTTGATCAAGTACTAATACTTTTTCAAGTTCTTCTTGCGTCTGGCATGCATCTGCATCGAGCAATGTCTCCAATTTGCCTGTCAGGCGTCTAAGTCAACGACATATTAACGTTTGATATAGTATTAATTAATAAATCTAATTATATATAAATTAAACTAATTTCTAACGATCTGTTAATAAATATATCTAAACGCTTTCTATAAAGAGCAATTAAATGTTGTAAATGGAAAGCGAAAGTATTCATATCACACAAATCTTGCTCCACCGTTAATACTCAACTTTCACCTTTTCATCTTTTGTTACCTCTCTCGCGCTTTATTTCGCCTTTTATACCCTTCCACGCGCTAACATAATTGTCGCCATGACAAATGACCCTGAAATGCCTTCAGTACCAAATTGATTTGTCACACTTTGTGGTGTATCCTTTTTCAACTACCCCCAGTTGTCAGGGTAACCTTTGCATATTTTTTTTATTGTCTCAGTTACAATAGTTCACGTTGATAATTTCAGTTTTGCTGCTAGGCATGTATTTAACCGACCCTCTTCTACATTACCTGCCAAACTTATGCTGCTTTGGAGTATTCATCCATTAACTAATACTCTCACGTAGCCAAACTTAACAGGCTTGCCATTAGTTGCCCAAAGTTTTAGTTTAAATTTATAGTTGAATTATTTAATTAAAATATTGAAAAGGGTATAGTCTTAAATATATTTTAGAAATATATGTTAAACTTTTTTTATATTCCATATATAAATAGCCAAAATATCCTTTTCGACCCAGAATATCCCAATAGACTTTTTTATTTCGCTTTAAATCTACATAATCTCTACAAAATAGCTTCAGCTAATGACTAAGAAGAATATTATCAGACTGGTCTTCAAGAAGTAACCTCATTTGAACAGTTCATTTAACAATCTAGATATGTTATGCACAATTTCGGAGCATTCGAATTAAAAATAGGACATCCGTTCAAGGGTTTTTTCAAAAACTTCCACTAAAAAAGCTTTGGCAACCCTCGGAGAATCAGCAAAACTCCCAAAAAAAAAGCAGAGTTGTATTTTACAACAGCGCATCATGCAAAAAGTCTATCCTTGAAAACATAATAAAAAGTAAAGGTAGTGACATTCCGAACAACTCTTTTATGGCTATACAAAAACAGCTTACAACAACATTTTTTACTATTTGCCTTATTTCGTTCACTTCAGTTCCTGCACTTGACGTTTCACTCAAGCCTTATTTAAATGCCGGCAGCAAAAGTATGCTGCTCTCCCCAACACATTTAAAGGTGAATTTTTCCCTTTTTGTATTTTATCAGTAACGGCATTCTCTAATTTTACAATTGGTCACGTTCCGCACGTTTTTCGCATAAAATTCCAAATTAACCTTTCCACGCGCAGACAGCGCAGCAAGTGAGCCAGAGTGAGATGCAGTAAGCTACCAAGGAATGAGAGTGAGGAAGTGAGCGAAATTTGACTTGATAGTCAGCGTAGCTAGCGCTATGTAAACAAAACCTTTATCAGGCGAGCGTTTCGCCTTCTTTACACCGCGCCGCAGTTAACACTATTGTTTTTCACTAGCAATTTGACTATAAGCATTAGTTTCGAAACCATTTTTTTAGTTTTCCACACTCCCTAACCGTTTATTGGATTAAGTTGTTTTAGATTTAATGAAATTTTTCTCCATTCAATTGTTGCTGTTATTTTCTACAAATTGATTTTTGTTGTTATTGAACTGTGTACTCTCCTCTTCTATTTTTCTTCTCACATTCTCTATTCAATTGGTTTACGGCTGACTTTATTACTATTTTCCTTTTTTCGTAAACAACGAGAGAAAACTTTTATTCAATTCTCCACTTGAAATTTACTTAAATTGCGCTCTAATAAATTTGCTTCTACTGTGACATGATTGATGTGTGTTGCTGGTAATCCTCTTAAGTGGTTGGTAAGCGGTTACTTTATCAGGTGTACACACAGTGACATACATACACATTAAATATCAGAAATGGCTTTAGCTTTCCATACCAACAACCACAAGCAAGCGCTGAGTGAAAGCATTTAGAAATGTTTCTGAAGAAATTTGAAAGTGAAAAATTACCCAAATAAATTTCAATAAAATTATCAAAGAAATTTTCGGATTGCTTTCCACAACCTTTGATATTAGATTTTAAGTTAAAAATATGAAATAAAATTAATTGAAATTAATTGATATTAGAAAACAAGAAAAAAAAAATATCAAGAAATTGAATATAAGAATACACCAATGTACAAATATATATCATAAAACCTACCAATAAACAAGGGAGACCTATAAACTTTCAAACATACGTGTATTCTCCATGTACACTTTATAAATATATTTAATGTCTTTAATCAAAAACTTCTTTTATTTTGCCATATTTTATTTTATTTAATGTTATTTTATGTTACTTTATTTTATTTTATTTGGATTAATTTTATTTTGTTTTATTTTATTTTAAATTTGTTATTACTTTATTTTTCCAATTATTTGATTTTATTTCATTTTGTTTTAATTCATTTTATTTTATTTTATTGTTTTTATATTTAATTTAATTTTGCTTTTATTTACATATATTGTTCAATTTTATTTTAATATATTTTGTTTTATTTTATGTTTTTTTAGATTTAGATTTTACTTCTAGTTATTTTAATTAACCTTTTTTTATTTTATATTTATTTATTTTATATTAATCGGTTTTATTTTATTTTACTTATTTTAATTTTTTTTATTATTTTATTTTATTAAAGTTTGTTTAATTTTATTGTATTTAATTTTACTTTTGTTTATAGTATTTAATTTTATTTTGTCATATTTTATTTTATTTTTATCTATTTATTGTATTTCATTTTCCTTCTTTTTATTTTGTTATGTTTTAGTTTATTTAATTTTATTTTGGTTTATTTAATTTTATTATATTTAGTTTAGTTTTATTTTTATTTATTTTATTTAACTTATTTTATATTATTTTATTTTACTTTATTTTATTTTAACTTATTTTATTTTGTTTTATTTCATTTCTTATTTGCTTATTCAGTTTTACATTTGCTTATTTTATTTATTTTAGTTCGTTTTGTTTTAATTTACTTTATTTTGATTAACTTTTTTTATATTTTATTTTTATTTTTATTTATTTTATTTCATTTTACATTTCTTTATTTTATTTTACATTTCTTTATTTTATTTTATTTTATTTTATTTTATATTTATTTATTTTATTCTATTTACTTATTTAATTTAATTTCATTTTTTCAATTTACTTTACTTTGTTTAGCTTTTTATTATATTTTATTTTTATTTATTTTTTTTGTTTTATTTTACGTTTACTTATTTTACTTTGTTTAATTTAATTTAATTTAATTTAATTTAATTGTATATTATTTTATTTTACATTTATTTATTTTACTTTATTTTATTTCATTTTACTTTATTCTGTTTTAGTATTTTATTTTATATTTATTTATTTAATTTTTTTTTACATTCACTTATTTTATTTTATTTTATTTTATTTATTTTAATTTATTTATTTTATTATTTTTTAGTTTATTTTATTTTGTTATACCTATTTAATTTAATTTTGCTTTTATTTATTTTATTTTGTTGGATTTTATATTTTATTTTATTATATTATATTATATATTATTTTATTTGCACTAGCTTATTGTAATTTACCTTTTTTTATTTATTACATTTTATTTTTTTATTTTATCTAATTAAAATTTTATTATTTTATTTTATTTCATTTTAATAACTTTTATTTTATTATACTTATTTCTACTTTTATTTATTTTATTTTATTTTACTGTACTTTCTTCTATTTTTCTTTGTTTGATTCAATTAATTTTTATTTTGTTCTATTTTATGTTTATTATTTTATATAATTTGTTATTCGATTTATTTTCTTTAAATTTTTATATTTCTCTTTGCCTTACTCACCTATAAAAAACCACACGTGCGCTCGCCCGTACAACTGCTGCTTGTACATTTCGCAGAGCACACGCCGCGCCGCCACCACATAGAATAGACCGACTATAATGCGGGCATCTTGTCGTCGTAGATTGCGTACAGCATCTGTTGGATCGGATAGAAATGATTGTCTTGTGACGATTTCGACGCCAGCTTCCATGCAACGATTTTCGAGATCTTCAACGGTCTAAAAAAGTGAAAAGAAAAAAGGGAAAATAATATTAAATGCCAAAAAGATAGGAGAATATAAAAAGAGAGATTTGTGCCAAAATGTAGGCAACACATTTATAATAACAGCTTCAAGTAAACGCAATATGAGTAAGCCATTTAGCTCAATTAGGAAAGTATTAAACGCAGTTTTGTATTGATATTTATCTTCAAAAATAATCTAATATTTTGGGTCAACAAACAGGAAAATATCACAAAATCCCAAATTAAATTATTGTCAATATGTTGGGAAATTCATTTATTAAATTAATATTGACTAGAATCAAAACAAATAGACTGCGAGTCTTAATGTAAGCAACTGGTGAATGTTTATCGCATGAAATATCTTAATATCATCAGTTAATATCTGCCAGCATCTATTCAATCAAAGATTATTGAATTACGCCTGAATGTATGCAATCATCAACAACTTATCTATACATATCAATATGCATTCGTTTAATACTGATACACACGCACATATATATATATATATATAACAGTTAAGGTTTGTAAAAATCAATATGCACATGAATGTATTTATTTAGGTATTTACACACGTGCTTAGCGGTAATAGAATTTTGCAGAAGCAACATAATTGTGGAATATGTTTGCATTTCAGTGAGAGCCTAAAGGTATGCTGTGAGCTCGAACAATAAGATTTGGTGCGAAGATACAAAGAGTAGCTATTTACGCAAGTCTATTTAACAATGAACTTACAAATTATGTAACAAAGTGAAAATTTCATAAGGTAAATGGATAACGTAAAAGATATTTAAATTGATTACCATAAGCCATAAAGTATGCCACGCATAAGAGATTGTTGGAGCGTAAGGTAATATATATAATAATTCTTCCATTATGTAACTTAATTAATTTTGAACCAAAAATACTCTTTAGAAACATTTTTTTTATAGTAAAGTCAGTGATTGCAATATAATTAAAATTCTTCTATAAGTTCAGTTAGCTTGGGTAGACTTTTGATGGTATAAATTGCGTATAAGTAAGCGGAAATATGCTAAATACTTGTAACAGGTTCGAAAACAGATCTACCTGACATGTTCTGAGCATACTTTTCTCTTTACTCAGAATTCTTTGCATACTTTTAGGAGTTTATTGATGTTTTCCTTGCGTTTCTCAAATAGATGATGAGTTGGAATAGTAAAGTACCATAGCTAATTTATGCCTTACTTTTTTTCTGTAAATTTGTAACCATTTTTTTTCTCTTCTTTTTCGAAGCATTTATGAGGAGGTTTTATATCTTAGAAACTGACCAGTTGCTGAGCTTCAAATATATTTAACCTTCAAAATACTAGATGCTCGAAGTTAGGGGGGTATACTTGTTCACTAAGTTTTGGTTTCTCCAAGAAAATTTCCTTTTAAAAGGAATCTAATTTACACAGAAAATTCCATTAGAAAGTAGGAAAGAGCTGTGATCAAACTAATTATATCAGCAGAGAAATATTGTATTTAGAGAGAAATGTGGGAGAGAAGAAGACTTCAAGTGATAAGTAGTGGGTGCTAAGTTCAGTGTTGTAAGAAATAATTGGAAGCGATGTGATCGACATGTGAAGGTATTTGAAAATATTGGCAAGATAACCGGTGGTTGACTGATGATATCACTCATTATTGGCAGATGGAATGACCACCAAAATATACCGACGTTACAATCTGTTAGTATTGCTATAGTAATCACAAAAGAATTCCCCATATAGGTTTTTAGGGAATTTTGCTGGGTAAAAATTTTGGTCATATAATAGTAATGTCTTGCCATGGGCACATTCTAAGATATCCAACCCATAGGGATAATCTTTCAATACTGATGAGCAAATAATGTAACCGTGTGGGCATCCTTACGCACCACTGTGAAGAAGAAGCAGTAAGTGACTTGGATATCTGAATATTTTGAGTAAAATAATTAATTTTTTTTTTTCCTCGAAAAAAAGTAAAATCTGTGAAAAAAGGAATGCACCACTCGGTAGGAAATATAATGAACTCTCTGGCTTGAAACGAGTAGTTAAGCCAGAAACTCATTGCCGTTAAAGTAAGGGTTAAAAGTAGAAGTCCTTTGGTGAACGAAGAAAGAAGTAGAGCCTCAGAGTTAATCGCTACTTGTGCATTGCTATATTTTTATTTTGAGCCCGTCGAAATTGCGCTTTCCAGGGGTTCTTCAAACATTAAAACCGGTAATTCAAAGTAAAGTCTCAGAAAAGTTTTTTTTTTCATTACCAACACCACACACAACAGAAAATATTTGCTTGACTTGAATGGCAACTGGGCTTGAACATCACATTTAACTCTTCTACGGGTGAATGACGTTATTGAAAGCCGACCAACGTCTAATACAGACATTGCAGCTCGGCCTAACTTGTCAGGCTCGAGTAGTGCTAGCGGAGTTAAGGTTCAACTTCTTTCCCCAATATACACGTCATGAGTCTATGCATGATATTAATAATCTTCCTGCATGTACCCTAAACTCCCTCTAAGAACCTTCACCACTTCGTTCGGATTCGCCAAATTTGTTTGGTTACTGATCTCCCCGTAAGCTAATATGAGCTGTTAGGAAAACAATGATTTCTAGTTGTATTATTGTTGTTGCAAATATAACCTCTTATACTTAAAGGTGATGCTCAATCCAAAAAGCTGATCAAGAGTTCGGCCAACGGAAGGCTGATTTTCAGCACTTCACTTCACCATTCGAAGAACGGATGTGAGAAACTGGCAAGAACTTGGCTGTTATCCAGTTGTCCATTGAAGACCAATGCATCCTCCTAAAGGAGAAAACACCGTTAACACGATTATATATATATAATTGGCGCTTTGTAACCGCTGAAGCGAATTTCGGTCGAGCTCCTATTCCAATTTGTGGTTTTTGCGTCTTGATGTTTTCCCAACAAATGGAGGGACCTACAGTTTATACTAAGCCGCCTCCGAACGGCTGATGGTTTTTTTATGAGGAGCTTTGTTTCATGTCCTAAATACACTCTGAGGGGTGGACATTCCCTGCCGAGGGGCGAACGCAATTGGAAAATTTAACTTAATTTTTTATTTTAAATTAATTTTCTATTACTTTTGGATGTTTGGCGTACCTGGATCCGAGCCTTCCGAATGGCAGTACGCAAAGCTAACCACTCGGCTACCGCGGCCCCACGATTATAGCCGACTCGGTTCTCCTCTTAGTTTCTAAGCTTCAATTAGGGGCACCAAGTGAAGACAGCTCCTTCTACAGCTGAGCTCTCCAATGAATTGTGGGTCTTCCTTAACCGCTACGACCACCTTGTGGGTACTGCGTCGAAGGTTTTCATAGTTGGAGTGTTTTAGACTAGCTGGACAATGACCTAACCACCATTACCCCTGCGATATAGAGGTTCAAGAATTTTCCTGCACTAAGTCATGTCTGTCCTAAGAGGCGACGAAAATCAAAAAGTTTCCGCGAAAGTCTCGGATTTTTTTCCGGCCAAGGAGCGAAAATTACTTTGGGAGACAAAAATACTTTGCAGGTACGTAAAGGTCCGAAATCCTTTCACTCGGAAACTGCTAGCGCCAATCATCGATCCCCTGCTCAAGAGCCTTTCGATATTTCGACCCATGGTGAATATCTTGTCAACGATGGATCTGTCATCTCTGAAGCTGTTAAGTTCATTAACGATCACCAGGACTACATGCTATACACTGATTTAAGTAATATGATATTAAAATCTGGAAGCTAAATTTATTTGCCTACATATATGTATATTAAACACTTTGGAGTCTACCAAAATCTTCTCTTATATTTTCCACAATTACAAAATATCCGAGAATTCAACTGTAGTTTTCCAAGTGCAACCGCGCACAACGCCTCGTAAGAAGGAGATGAGACAATCTTCAAACGACTGCATTCGAGCAGAAGTGGCGCAGCTTTGTAGTGGCAAACGCCTGCTCATTGATAGCTCAGCTGTCAATGCTGAACGAATGAACGCTTACAGGAATTGAAGTTCATTCATATACACGCTCATGTAGATATACACATGTATGCATGTGTGTGTGTACGCAAAGCTCAACCACCACTTATATGGAAATAAGGCAAGCGTAAAACTATCCATAAATTCGGTAGAAAATCTTTATAATTTCAAATGCTTCAATGCTTCGCAGAAACCCATGAGCAAGCAAACAGCAAGCGTTGGAAGAGCAAGAGCGTCGAGGAGACGCAAGTCGCTGGATGAAAGATGATAGCAGTTGCTGTTTGACGAACCAAACAAACAAGTTCGGTTGCCACTGACTGTGAGCCCTGTGAATTGGGAGAGAAAGTTGAGTGAAAGCTGAAGGCTGACGGCTGACGGTTGAAGGTTGTCAGCGCTGCGCTGAGGGATGTGCGCTGGGGTCTTCAAGTGGTTTAGGAAATGGAAGTGGAAATGTAAAGGGGAAATGGAACTAAACTGTTGACGTACGAAAAGTTTATGGAAATGTTAAAGAGCAGCAGTGTGTATTGAAATTGTTATACCATATATATACACATATATTGCATGTATGGCTGTGTATGTATGTGCATTCATTTTATTTATCTACAGTCTTTCAATATATATGGAAATTCGGTTACGAAATTGAAAATAACAGCACAACTTTGTTGTTGTGTTGTTGTTGTTGTTTGAGCATATATACTTGAACGATTGACTGAAAAGTTAAGCCCACATTTATGGCGCATTTACTCTTCAACTGTATTTGAAATTCATATGTGTGTGTGCGTGGGTGTGTGTGTGTTTGTTTTGTTGTGAAAGGCATAGAATTTGGCATGTGGCGACGTCTTGTGGAAGTTCCTCGAGGGAACTACTGAAATTTAAATATTATTTAATTTAAGTTAAGGCTGAAGGAGAAGAAGAAGAAGAAGCTGGTTGGCAGATTTGCAGTCTGTAGCTGAGCTCCTGCCCATTTCTTCTGACTCTTCATCCCCGGTTAAGACACAGTTCTCCTACAAACATCTACAAACCCGGTTGCAAGGCCCAGAAGTGTGGACGCTTTTGCACTTCCCCATCGATATTGAGAGACCGAAGCTTTTAGTGTTAGACATTTGCCGATGGAGGAGGAACCATCATTTTCATCAACTGACGATTCAAGTTTCACAGTTTCAGATTACTTTTCGACCAATTTGCGGCACAGTCCATCGGTCTATGCGAGGCACTTACAGAGCGAGTGGCAGCCGTGAAAGTTACGAAGCGAACACAAACGCTTTAGGCATCTTCCTCTTTCGCCTTTTGGGACTTACAGTCTGAGCAGCAACTAAGTCTACCACACTTCACTTGTGCCTGGAAGAGGGGTACATCTTTGATGAACCTCTTCTAAATTGATTTGAATGTATGTGCAGCCGCACAGTAAGTTCCGTCTCCAAATTGAATAAGGCGTATGTATCTAGTAGTCAATGAGAAGAAGACCAAATATCTTCAGTCATCAAAACAAACCAGTAATTGCATTCCCATCCAGACTCTCACATTGCTCTGACAGTTATAACTATGAGGTTGTAGATAATTTCTCTGCCCAGGTGATCATGACTTTACTTGGGAGGTCAAATCATCCGAATGTGCGAAAATACTCTAACTTTGAAAGAAGAAGACTTGCCTTCATTTGGTGTCTCTAATTGGATACGCAAATAAGCCTCTACCACTCTACGCCCCAAATAAGAGTCTACCTCAATTAAAAAGAAGAAATTCTAAATTTTTTTTGTCATTTATCCTGTACTCAACTTTTATCATATAAAAATCTTCCATAAAAATTTCGATTTATATATTACTTATTTATTTTAATTTTCCATATTTTTATTTTATTTTATTTATTTTAATTTAATTTAATTTAATTTATTTTAATTTAATTTAATTTATTTTAATTTAATTTAATTTAATTTACTTTAAATTAATTTAATTAAATTTAATTTAATTTAATTTTATTTTAATATATTTTATTTTATGTTGTTTTATTTTCTTTTGTTTTATTTTATTTTATTTTATTTTAATTTATTTTATTTTATTTTATTATATTTTATTTTATGTTGTTTTATTTTGTTTTGTTTTATTTTATTTTATTTTATTTTGTTTATATTATTTTTTTTATTTTATTTTATTTTATTTTATTTTATTTTATTGTATTTTATTTCATTTTATATTATTTTATTTTATTTTATTTTATTTTATTTTATTTTATTTTATTTTATTTTATTTTATTTTATTTTATTTTATTTTATTTTATTTTATTTTATTTTATTTTATTTTATTTTATTTTATTTTATTTTATTTTATTTTATTTTATTTTATTTTATTTTATTTTATTTTATTTTATTTTATTTTATTTTATTTTATTTTATTTTATTTTATTTTATTTTATTGTTTTAATTTATTTTGTTTATTTTATATTATTTTATCTTTACTAATATAAGTTAATTTTATTTTACTTGAATTATTTTAATTTAATTTAACTTTATTTTAATTTAATTTAATTTAATTTACTTTAAATTAATTTAATTAAATTTAATTTTAATTTATTTTATTTTAATATATTTTATTTTATGTTGTTTTATTTTCTTTTGTTTTATTTTATTTTATTTTATTTTATTTTATTTTAATTTATTTTATTTTATTTTATTATATTTTATTTTATGTTGTTTTATTTTGTTTTGTTTTATTTTATTTTATTTTATTTTGTTTATATTATTTTTTTTTATTTTATTTTATTTTATTTTATTTTATTTTATTTTATTTTATTGTATTTTATTTCATTTTATATTATTTTATTTTATTTTATTTTATTTTATTTTATTTTATTTTATATTATTTTATTTTATTTTATTTTATTTTATTTTATTTTATTTTATTTTATTTTATTTTATTTTATTTTATTGTTTTAATTTATTTTGTTTATTTTATATTATTTTATCTTTACTAATATAAGTTAATTTTATTTTACTTGAATTATTTTAATTTAATTTAACTTTTTTATTTTTTTTATTTGATTATTATTTTATTTCATTTATTTTTTTATTTTACTTTATTTTATTTTATCTTATATTATACTATTGAATTTTTGTTACATTTAATTTAATTTTATTTCATTTAGTTTACTTAATTATACATTATTTTAATTTAATTATATGTAGTAAATATATAAAATAATATTTAAATTTGTATAATTTGTGTTATATATACTTGAAAAAATTCTTTCATGATTTTGCATCTCTTAAACATTTTTCATTCCTCGCGCCCCTTGCCAGCGTCACCCACGCAGAAACCGCTCGACAGTCGACGTCATAGTCTGCTTTTAAAATGGCAAAACACGGCAGTTGATGGCACTTTAATATGCATACAGACACATACATATGTACGTAAGTATAAGAGTGAGTAAAAATAACATTTACCTGGCTGTTATAATATTTCAAAACTAATACGTCATATCCTGTTGCTCGTTAGAGTTGGCACTGTTGCATAGTAATTCTGCTGCTGCTGCCTTTTGCCTTCAAGGTGATTATGTGAATGGCAATTTTCTTGTCTTGCCTCTACTTGTTATTCTATTTTATGTTTTTTTATTGTGTTAAAAAAATTTTACGTTTGCCCTGTAGCGAGCTCATGACAGTTGGATAAGTAGAAGCAGCAGAAGAAGGAGCTGAAGCTTGTGGGTGGGTTACTCATACGCTAAGGCAACCACACGCAAGACAAATGTGTTAGTTATATACGAGTATGTTTTGTGTACTATGTACATATTTAAATGTATTTGCATATGAGCATATGTGTGTGTGTGCTATGTAGTTAAATATTTCGGCTTGCCGTGTGTCTGCCATTGGGACGCTACGGCGTTCGTACTCTACATCATCGTTCAAGCAGCCATCATTCCATGAGACTGCTGTACCATAAATATTTTCATTTAGCAAACATCTCCAAGTAGTTGGTAAGGAGTTGTGAGCATCAGCAGGAGACTCTTGGGCTGACTTATTAATTTTCTGGTATTAAATTCTAGAACTTATACTTTTTTTTTAATTTCACATTTTTAATGCAAGCATTTGATCGAGTGGTGACAAAGCGCCAATTATATTTATTATATATTATATTATAGTTTAAACTATGGTGGAAGTGTTAATTGCTTCGTAGGTTAAATACTAATTATGGACTAGTGTTTTTACAAATTATATACCCTTTTTGTCTGCAAGGACAAGAAACTCTCCTTTAATATTTAGAAAGACAGTATTTCAATTTCTCCTCCAAACGCTCTGGGCGTTGTCGAACATTTAAATCCTTTTATCTGCATATCTGAGATCTTATCTTTTTGAACTGTAATTTTACAATCTTTTTTTGGTATTTTATTTTTCTTGTGCCATTGCAGTCAGTCAGATTGGAAGGTGAAAGTTGAATGTACGTTTAAAGCAAACTGCGGTTTTTGTAAGCACACAATGTAACATTGGGTTATATGTATATATCCATATATATGTGGTTAAACATGGATGAGTTCATGGCGTGAACTGTAATTTAGGATATCTTATTGCATGTAAATGCGTCAGAGTAGACAAATTTATAGTGAAATTCGTTGGAATATGTATTTGAGCGATAAAATGACAAGGATGCCTGTGTTATCCCTTACAAAATCCCATGTAAAATAAAATAAAATGTAATAAAATAAAGGAATTTAAATAAAATAAAATAAATTAAAAGAAAAGAAAAGAAAAGAAAAGAAAAGAAAAGAAAAGAAAAGAAAAGAAAAGAAAAGAAAAGAAAAGAAAAGAAAAGAAAAGAAAAGAAAAGAAAAGAAAAGAAAAGAAAAGAAAAGAAAAGAAAAGAAAAGAAAATAAAATAAAATAAAATAAAATAAAATCAAATAAAATCAAATAAAATAAAATAAAATAAAATAAAATAAAATAAAATAAAATAAAATAAAATAAAATAAAATAAAATAAAATAAAATAAAATAAAATAAAATAAAATAAAATAAAATAAAATAAAATAAAATAAAATAAAATAAAATAAAATAAAATAAAATAAAATAAAATAAAATAAAATAAAATAAAATAAAATAAAATAAAATAAAATAAAATAAAATAAAATAAAATAAAATAAAATAAAATAAAATAAAATAAAATAAAATAAAATAAAATAAAATAAAATAAAATAAAATAAAATAAAATAAAATAAAATAAAATAAAATAAAATAAAATAAAATAAAATAAAATAAAATAAAATAAAATAAAATAAAATAAAATAAAATAAAATAAAATAAAATAAAATAAAATAAAATAAAATAAAATAAAATAAAATAAAATAAAATAAAATAAAATAAAATAAAATAAAATAAAATAAAATAAAATAAAATAAAATAAAATAAAATAAAATAAAATAAAATAAAATAAAATAAAATAAAATAAAATAAAATAAAATAAAATAAAATAAAATAAAATAAAATAAAATAAAATAAAATAAAATAAAATAAAATAAAATAAAATAAAATAAAATAAAATAAAATAAAATAAAATAAAATAAAATAAAATAAAATAAAATAAAATAAAATAAAATAAAATGAAATAAAATAATATAAAATAAAATAAAATAAAATAAAATGGATTAAAAAAATTAAATAAAATTAAACTAAGTAAAATGAAATTAAATAAAATGAGATTCAATTAAATTAAAAAAATCTATACAAAATTAAGTTAAATTAAATGAAACAAAGCAGAAAATTAAACATAAAAAATTCAAAAATAAGGCAAAACAAAATTAAACAAAAGAATTAAAATTATGTTAAATGAAAAAATTAAAGATCTCAACTTCGTTTCTTTGTTCAAATTATCTTGCATTACCTTCGCTTCTCTATAGCTCAAGCAAGCACGCTTCTCTTTGCAAATATAAACGTTGAAGGTTATATTCGTATTCCACTTCCTCCCAGCCATCCAAATATCGTTCTGCTCAAACTTTCATCGCTCTGATTGCACATTTCTTTTAACCTCATTTAAGGCAATAAACATTTACTTCTGTTCAACTGACATGACATTTGGGTAATAAAACGAAAATGTTACGGAAATTGTATTTTTAATTTCCATAGGGATTTTTCCTCTGCATTGTCTTGCTGACACAGGTTGATAATGTGATTTTATGCGAGGGCGTGCAGTACGATATGGTGAGGTAAGAAAAATTGAAATAATGCAAAAATATTTTATTTTCAGTTTTATTAGGGTACAAAAAGGGTTTATTGCAAAATTAATGACATACTGTATTAAAATGCAATTCTGGAGACATACTTGTTTTTAATGGTGGAGAATTTGGTTAGTAGGTAATTTAGTTAATTTTAACCCATATTGGCGATGCAGAACTGATTTTTAATAACTTGTGGAGACTTTGTATACTTTCAAAACTTATTAAAATATGACTTTAAAAAGTTTAAATGCAAGATTGCCATAAGAAGTGTGCAAACAACTTACAAATATTGTGCGTTTGAGTAATTTTTGGAGACTTTGAACTTTTCGGAGACTTTAAATTTTTATATAGACTTTGTAGTTTTAAAGACTTTGAAGATTTTTGAGACATTGAATTTTTTTGTAGACTTAGTTCTATTTTGGAGACTTTCAAAACACTTTTTTTTGGAATTTCGTAAAATAAAATTAAAAACTTCCCAACTGTGTTCCTATTAAGATGAATGGTGGTATTACAATTTCATTTCAGCTTTTACGTTATTATTGTATTTAAATGGAAAAAAAAAATATTCGTTTTACCTCCGTTTCTTGGCAATTTCACATGTGTCACTTATCACAAATAGGAGAACCGTTGACATATGTTACATATGTGTATGCATACAATCTGCCCTGTCTGCCAAAAACAGCTTTCACCAACGCGTCACCAAGAAAGCGCAGTCAGTCGTCGTCAGTTGTGTTGACGCCGCCTCTATGACTATGACCTCTCTCTGGAGCTGAGTTGAACAGCTGACGCCATATTTGTCTGGAAATCTCAAGTTTTCAACAGCAACAACGGCTACATTCAACTATTTTGCATTTTATACCTGCTCTTTACCTGTCATTGTATATATATGTTTGTATATACGTGTATGTCTTTTTTCCATATTCGGTTGCATTAACGTGCAGCAGTTGGCCACAGATGATATGATACATATATTTTATATGCAAAAGAGCGATATTCATATATACATACGTACATATGTATGTGTGCCCACACAAACGTATCTATTTACTGAGGGAAAATAAAAACTCCTTTGCGTACTATTTAAGGAGTAAACAAAATGTGTCTTCGTTGCGGTTTGTGCATTTCTATGCGCATAGCACATACGCAGACATATCCATATACAAACATTTATACTGTAGATAAATGAACTAGTTAATAACTAGTTTGAAAGTAGTGAGTGAAGCGAGCATGAAAAGCTTTTTTAAGTAAAAGCTGCATTTGTAACCTGACAAAGTGACATTTTTCAGAGTTCTGTTAGAAATATACTAGTCTTATACTAGTTTCCAATGATCTTAAACAGTAACTAGTTAATTTTTGCTGATATTTAATACATTAAAATGATAATAAGTTGCAGTTATGCTATAAAACTTTTCTCCTGGCGGTTGTCAAGTTTTTCTCAACAACATATTAGTTTCAAATGATCAAAAATAATAGCAAATAACAAATATGCGACTAAACAACTTTTATTTCAAATATCAATACCAAAATATTTACAAAAATGAAAGTATTCTTCCAAATTATTCAAACAGAAAAAGTTTTAAAGTATATCTAACAATATTTTGCTTTAAATTTTCACATAAAATGAAATAAAAAAATTAATTAGAAACTAGTGACACACTAGTACATTTTTCGACCACTTTCATATTCTACTGCCAATTAATTTTTTTCTTTTTTTTTATTCCCTCATGCTTGTTGTTTATCTTTGCGCATTTTGTGTTTGTCACCGCTGTCATCTATGTTGTCACAATCACCACCATCATCTGCATCATAAGCGCCACAACTGTTGTTGTTCCCCAAAATGTAGATAAAATGCAAAATGTGCAAACGTAAGCACATTTGTTGCGAAGTGCTCCGTTTACTCCTTTGAGTAATTGAGTTACACTGCTATTTGTGTGCTACTTACAGCTCAGTGCTTTAGTTTGAGCAGGTGAGATTGGGAGTATACATATATGTATGTATGTATATGTACATACAGTCCAAATAATATTATTTTTAAAATATCTACTTTCAACAGTCCTTATCATGTAACATTAGACTCAACTCTTAAGAAATTGAATTTAATTTGGTTGTTAATTTTTTGGATCGAAATATTTTCTTCAAATATATTTTTCCAGTACTGGAGACTTTTTGATTATTCAATATTTAGATTATTATTGACAACAAAAGTGCTTAGAAGGTGTAGTGATATTGTTTACGGTTAAGTGTTTGCAAGTAAGGCTTAAAGTAGGGAGCGGAGACTTTGGAGACTTTTGAATTTATGTCAATTGAAAGTTATTAAAGCATTATAATTATATATATTTTATACTAATAGCGTATTTGGTAAAAAATTTATGCTTTATGAGATCTATATATTTTATTGAACACTCTGTAGAGTATTTTATAATTTTGATATCTCAGTGTTTTTAAATTCAAGTATTTTTTACTACACAAAAAACTTTTGTTATCCATTTCTGAATATTAACATTAAAGACCCGAAATAGTCGTTTACAGGATTAAGTTTGAAGTTTTGGAGACTTTGGAGACTTTTCGAAATTGGTTGGGAAACAGAAAATATTAATAAAAATTACATTTTCGGTTAAAGAGTTTTACGAAAACATCATTGCTATAACTATATACATCTTTATGTAAGTATATTTATAATAAAAAAATTATAACTCTACGGGCCAGAGCTGGCATGTTTGTATGGGGGATCCTTTGCTTTAAATTTTCATTAAGATATAGTTCTCTATCACTTTAAATTTTCATTTATTTCATTTTACTTAATATTTGTGCATATTACGTGCCCTCTCATTTGCCACATTTCCAAGCCATCAACAAATTAATAAATTAATTTATTCTGTATCAATTAATGTGAATTTCGGGATTATCTCTCTAATACAAGTAGTTTACTGTTGCATTACATTATCTCGTTTATCAGAAACTTAACCACAAATTGAAAAACAATAAACTGACATATTTATACATATTCATATAATATATGCCTATCGTATATGTATGTACACGTATGCATATAAGTACAAGTAGATTTCGAAATTCATATTATACACATTTATACTCTCTGTTGTGCATGATATGAAGTGCATATAAATTTCGAAATAATTGACAGAAATAAATAACCAGAAAATCTAATTCAATAAAGATACTTGAGTAGTTGTATATATACACATAAGCGAATGTATATGTGTATATATGTATGCATTCATATATGGCAAAATATATTACTTGCATTTATTGCTAGCCAGGCAATACAATCAATTCGATTCCAAGAAAACAACAGCAAACTGTACTGTACTGAACGATAAGAGCTGCAATAAAATTTCTTTTTTTAAATAAAATGAAAATTTTGTCAAAATTGAGTTTAGATGAAGAGATAAATTTACAAATTTGGCAGCAACAGTTACTGTTGTTATACATAAAAAATAAATTTCAGCAAAAGTTAGCAGTAACTCGAGCATTTTTTTATTAATGTTAAGACTTGCCACTTGGAACTTCTGTAATTCTTGAAAAGTATTAATATTTGCCTAATAAATTGGAGACTTTGAAAATATTTTGAAAATTTGGAGACTTTGAAAACATTTTGAAAATTTGGAAACTTTGAAAATATTTTGAAAATTTGGAGACTTTGAAAATATTTTGAAAATTTGGAGACTTTGAAAAAAGTTCGAAAAGTTATGCTTTTAACAATTTATTTCATTAAAGCTATATATCATACATTTTTTAAGAGAATTTCTATTTGGAGAAATTGAAAACTTTATGGGAATTTTCGAAAAATGGTTTAAATTATATTACAAAAGTTCAAAAATAGTCTAACTATACTTTTTAGTGATTAGTTTAGATAAAGTTAGTTTAAATTTTACTACTTTAGAATTTGGAGACTTTCAAAACTTTTGTTAGAAGCTCAAAGTATATTTTAATACACTTCAAAACGTTTAGTAAACATATAGTTGGTACAGAATTTAAAAGTTTTGCACTTTGTAGACTTTCAAAAACGGATATTTGGAGAGTTTGAAAACTTTATTGGAATTTTCGAAAAATGTTATATATTATATAACGAAAATTCAAAAACAATTTAACTAAGCCTTTTAGTGATCAGTTAGTTTAAATTTTACGACTTCATACTTTGGAGACTTTCAAAACTTTTGTTAAAAGCTCAAACATTTCTTTAACAAAATCCAAATCTATAACTAGTACGGATTTAAAAGTTTTGCACTTTGTAGACTTTCAAAAACGGAAATTCATTTTAAATTTAAATATATTTAACACTTTTGGTGCAAACCATTTTAAATTTTACCTACCATAAAATTGCTTACTTCCAAATAATAATTAATTCCTTTCCGCTACACACATTTATCGAAATAATTGTTATTGTTTGCAAATTTATTTTAAAATGTGTCACTTAATTATTTCCATTTAATTTTTAATTGTTACATGAAACAATAACAAATATAAAATTATGTGCAACGAATTAAAGTGTAAAACAAAAACAGAGCAAAAGTAAATTTGGGCAAACAAAAATTCAAATTAAATAAAACAAAATTTGCATATTTTCCATGTCATTTATATTTAGATATATACTTATGTACATATGTATGTTTGTATTTGCATTTAATATGCATTTAGTTATTTGTAAATAAATGTAAATTTCTAACATATGGCACTCACGTATTGTACTTCTGTCAATACATATTCGTATGTACACGTATACACACAATGCTTGTTAATTTTACTCAATTCATATGGTTCATTTACATATGTTGAAATTATAGCAAATGCACAAAAACATCAACAACAACAAAAAAAATTAATAAACAAAACACTCAACTAACTTTTGCTTGCCTCATTGCGGTACAGTGAATGCTGGTTTTTCTCCGCAGTGGCACACCGTTGCGTATACGTAATTTCCTAAATGCGAATATTTATTTCGATATACGTGTAGGTTTGTAAACAAGTGCATTTACATAGTTATTTTCATTAAATACTGCCTGCTATTTATTTGAATTTATTATTTTCAAATTTGTTTACATGATTGCGCATAAAAAGGAGAAATAATCAAATGATTTTCTATTAAATATTGAACGATAAAACATTTCATACGAGCGATTATGCAGCAACGCATGTGGAAATTGGTATAATTGCACATATATAAATACAAAAAAAACAAAAAAAAAAAATTACTAGATTTTTTTGTTAGGCATACATATGTATGCGCATATTTTTGAGCCGATTTACATATTAAATGTGGTCAAAAATATTGCAATTCGGACATAATCGGAGGTTGCTTATTGAAATGAAATATATGCTTGTGTATTTTAGCATAAAATAATTTATGAAAAAATATATTAATCATAGTGAAAATATTAAATTATAATTCATATATAAAAAGTAGCATATTTTTATTAAAAAAATAATAATTTTTTTTTTAATCAAGTGTTTAAATGATGTATTTCGGTATCAATTTGCAATTTTCAGATGTGAATACAAAATACACAGTTTTGGGGATGCTTAAAAGCCTTGTAAAAATATTACTTATGGAATTTTAAAAATAACTTTGGCTAAAAGATGAATTCCAACATTAATCATGTATTTTTTAAACACCGAGACTTTCGAAAAATCACTAAACACCGTTTTTAAAGGCGCCCAAGAACTTTGTAAAAATATCTTTTATGATATTGTAAAAGTAACATTGCTTTAAGATGTTTTTCGGCACCAATCTGGCTTTTGAAAAGCTTAAGAAGCTTTTGAAAATAATTTTTAATGTTTAATTTTTTAAACAATTTACAATTTCTCCAACTTTTCAAATGAATTTCAGAGCCTCATATTTAAAATAAATATAAAAAATAGCTTAATTTCAAATTATATAATTATTTTTAGCTTTAGTCTTATTCTTAAGCTTTTCTTTTCTTTCCCATTATTCTTTATCCTCATCTTCTCCTTTATCTCTATCTTATTTTTAACCCCTTTTTTATCTTATCCCTATACTTCTCTTCATTCGTTTCCGATTTCTTTCTTTCATTATTATCCTTAATCTTATTCTTATCCTTATCCTTATCCTTATCCTTATCCTTATCCTTATCCTTATCCTTATCCTTATCCTTATCCTTATCCTTATCCTTATCCTTATCCTTATACTTATCCTTATCCTTATCCTTAACCTTATCCTTATCCTTATCCTTATCCTTATCCTTATCCTTATCCTTATCCTTATCCTTATCCTTATCCTTATCCTTATCCTTATCCTTATCCTTATCCTTATCCTTATCCTTATCCTTATCCTTATCCTTATCCTTATCCTTATCCTTATCCTTATCCTTATCCTTATCCTTATCCTTATCCTTATCCTTATCCTTATCCTTATCCTTATCCTTATGCTTATCCTTATCCTTATCCTTATCCTTATCCTTATCCTTATCCTTATCCTTATCCTTATCCTTATCCTTATCCTTATCCTTATCCTTATCCTAATTGTTATTCTTATTCTTATCCTTATCCTTATCTCTATCCTTATCCTTATGATTATTCTTATCCTTATTCTTATATTTATCCTTCTCCTTATCCTTATCCTTATCCTTATCCTTATCCTTATCCTTATCCTTATCCTTATCCTTATCCTTATCCTTATCCTTATACTTATGCTTATCCTTTTCCTTACTCTGATATTTTTATACTTTTCCTTATCCTTATCCTTTTGCTTATATTTCCCTATAAAATCTCTCTCAAGATTGAGTTAACTCGAGAAGAATTTTTTAATATCTCTGCACACTTACTCATGCTCTTAGCACTCACTCACACTCATTTACTAGATTAACAATTGAGTGCCGCTTGAATACATGAAACTTGTAAGGTCTGAAATGCAAAATGCATGATTGTGGAAAATTTTCCAAATTTTGCACATGAAAATTACAAAGACATCTGTTTCATTGCTGTTGTTGTTATTGCTACATAACATTCCATCAATGCATTGAAATGAAGCAAGTCAAGCCTCAGATGCAATAAACTCTCTAACCAAATGTACGCAGTGAATGTACAAAATCGCATTTGATGTTTTTGCCATTGTTGTTGTTGTTGTTTTTGTTGCTTTGTTTGTTGATTGTATCGATGTGTTATAACGGAAGTACAATGATTGCAATTGCTGCAATAGTAAATTGTGTTTTGCAGAATTATGTGCACAAAATGAGTTGTTTGGGTGTGTGTGAGTGTGTGTGTATGTGTGTGCATGTGTTCGAGAGTGTACTCATATACAAATATATGATTTTGAATCGACAATACTCCAACAACGGTTGGTTCATGTCAATTTAGGTGCTTTGCTGGCATTTACTGAACTCCGTCTCTTCTCCATCACTTTGTGTGCTCCGCTTCCAGTTGCAGGCAATATTTTTTTTTTTGGATATTTTGTGGCAAATGTTGCATTTAGCAGCTTTGTAGAGTTTTATGTGCTTAGCCAAATGAAGTTCGCTCTTAATGTGATGTAAAAGGTATAAGCAGGAGATTAGGAGGCCAAAATGGATCGGATGGAGATGGAGTTTGAGAAATTTTCTGTTAACAAAAAAAAAAAGAAAAAAAATGAGCTTCACAAAAATTCGTTAAATTTTTGGTTGGCATATGCCTCGTGTATACACTTCGGTTCGCTTAAAGATTTTATTGGCTTGTTTACTTTGAAGACTTCACAGGAAACTGTGTTATCACTGAGCTGGCTGTTTGGGGAACAGATCTAACAGTTCTAGGAGGTAGGTGTACCTCATTCCTCAGTCAAATAGATGCCAAGATCGGTCCTTAAGAGCATTGATTAACTACGAATGGCCGCAGGAAACCACATGCAATATAACCACACCTTCATTAGCTTCACAATCGGCATAAAAAGCGAGCGATTTTTGATGGAGACTCATGATATGATGATTACAATTGCAGTGACACAAACATAAGGAAGAGTCTGTGGAGCCTTCGAAACTCACCAACTCTCAGCCCAGACGGATATGTATTTTTTGAAAGTGTCTGCAGTCTACTTGGTTTCATAATAAGTACTCAAGTATTTGAACATATATGAAGATTTGAAGGACCCTCTCCAGAGTTCCATTATTGCTATCAACGGACCTAAATGTGCTTAACTAGGGATCCACGTTCAGATAGACGCGACTACTCAGTATCTAACAACTTTGACGTCTGCTTTAGGTAAATCCACAATGAAGATAGCTCCCAGGTATCACATATTAATTATACCCGTGCCAAAACAACCCCTTAGGAGATTGTTCCTTCCTCCTCGTTCTTCTTACAGCTCGTGCAACAAATTCCTGAAGAAAATCCCAGGTTTTCAGAATATCATCCTATCAAGTAGTTTCTAGTCTTTATACCTACTAGTATCTTCCAGATATCTTCTCTTCATGAAGAGTGTACCACATTTCGAGTTACCTCTGCCGAACATTGGCCAAGCCAGGATTGACGGCCTGGAAGATTTTGCTGTGTGTTTGGTGGGATTGGCAAGGAATCATCTACGTATACTATGAGCTGTTGCCCTATGGCTAAACGTTCAATTCGGCCCTCTACTACCAACAACTGGACCACTTGAAGGCAGCACTCATCCAGAAGAAACCATCTTTGATTAACAAAGAGCGAATTGTGTTCCATAAAGACAACGCCAGGCCACACACGTTTTTGGTGACGCGCCAGAAGCTTCAGGAGCTCGGATGGGAGGTCCTAACGCACCCATCTTAAAGTTCTGACCTGGCACCAAGTAATTACCATATTTTCCTGTCCATGGCGAATGGGCTTAATGGTGAGAGGCCTGTCAAAATCGGCTCTCCGAGTTTTTTGCCAATATGGATGCAGTATCTTGTTGGCAACAAGTTTACAAACAAAATGGCGTATATTTGACTTAAATCGGACAAATGTACACAAAGTTATCATATTTTGAAAAATCAATAAAAAAACCGAACGAACTTTTTACTTGACCTAATATATCTCGAATGATCTGAAAGGTAACCTCAAGCTAACAGATCATTGGCTGCCTAGCTGAAGTTTGATCCTTTTTTTGTCCAAACTTTTGCAAAGAACTTTCTTGATTCTGAGGAAAAGCTATAACTCAACCTTATCTTCTGTCATATCGTACCTTCTTTTCTAGCATGAAAACTTCAAAGCAGCTACACTTATTCACCATGCGAACATACAAAGGCTTCATCATCTCTCCATTTTGATTGACTGACAATGAGGACAAAGTAATGAAACTGACTACTTTGCCAGCCAAAACCAATATACATACATACATACATACCAAAATATATGTATACATAAATATATTCAGGCAAAGGAGAACACCATTTTCATTCAACTGGTTACGCTTATGTCACCACCACTGCAAAGTAGACAATCCACTCACTTGTGCTCCTGCTACTGTGTCGGCTCTGTTACAATTTTTGTTTTTGTTGTTTTTTTTTACATTTTCATGTAAACGTTTGGCGTTAATTGAATTTTTCGCAATTTTCGAATTTATTTTAGTTTTTTTTTATTATTATTTTAGTTGTTTAAAAAGTTTCAGTGTTTTCATGACCTGTGGGGGGGTTAAAGGTGAACTGTGCTACGTTTAAATCAAATTTAGTTCTTTTCCACTATTTTCCCTTCCACCTTTTGGCTTTTGCCTTTTAAATACTGCCCACCACTTTATTGCCGAGTGTGCGGCATTTGCTTGCCACCTTTTCTTGGTTAACATCAAGTGGCCAATTATGTTTGTGTCAAGCGTTGCCATGAAATGTTATTTCACCTCACTGCGCAGCAAATTAGTTTACGCTTTTGAAACTAGTTTCTTAGCTCAGCTCTTTTGGTCGTTATTCATCGACATATTCTAAGACTTTGCTGATTTCTCTCCCATTTTTTTGTTTTTTTTTTGTAGCTACTTTGACTTTTAATTTATGGCATTTCATAAGCCAAAGGAAGTAGAAAACTTTTTGTGTCGGCACAAACATACATATACATATGTAGACTTGTATGTGGGTTGATGTTTACATCCCTTTTCACTATCGTTTCAACATCTCACTTCATTTACTTGCCAGCCGAAATTTGCTTTGCTCGCTATCAACTACTTGCCGCATTTCCTTTGATCATTCATTTACCGACAAACGATTAGGTGAAATTATGACAAATATAAAGAAAAGCATGAGCATATATATATATATATTGGATACAGTAGCGTAAAGGTAAGCTGAGTATCAAGTATAAAAAGGATGAAAACATACTAGCTTCTTATGGACCAGAATGGAACTCGTAGACATAATATATTAGGTATATTGTGTGAGGGTCAAATGCATATTGGTTTATCATAGACTAACATTTAATTGTTATTTAACTAGTATTTAAATAACGAAAATCTACCAGTTTGTCATATACCAGAAATAAACCAGTAATGCAGGGTCGAAAATCTTCTAGTATGTCGCACACTAGTATTGAAGGGTCGAAAAAAATAAACTGGTCCGTGATAAACTTGTGGTATTAAAGAGACGACAATATACTAGTCCATAATATACGAAACTCAAACTAGTTCAAAACTCCATTTCGAAAAGATTTTAACTAGTATTTAAGTTTCTGAAAAATACTAAACCCTCATAGACTAGAATTAAACGTGTAATGAAAGGATGAAAATATGCTAATCTGTCATAGACAAACATAAAACTAATATGTAACGGATTTTAATATACTTATTTGACCGCTATCGAACAAGAATTTGACTAGTATTTTAGTTAGCCGCAAGCTAAATAAATTAGTATTTAAGTAGCACTTAAGGTTGAAACATATACTAGTTCGACAAACACTACAACTAAAGCAGCACCAAAAGGATGGATATATAATAGCTCGTCGTACACTGGAATTATACTAGTATTTAAAGGACGAAAATATACTAGTTCGCCGTAAAAAATATAATAGATTGTCACAGACTAGTATTAAACTAGTATTAAAAGTACAAATATATACCAGTTTGTCAGAAGCTAGGATTGAACTAGAATTGGACTAGAATTTAAGGGTCAAAAATATACTATTTTATCAATGAGTGGAATTAAACTGACAACAAAAGGACGAAAATATACCAGTCTGACATGGACTAGTATCAAACCACTGTAGGAAGGGCACACATAGGTATACTAATTTATTACTGAGTGGAATTAAACTGGTATCAAAAGGACGAAAATATATTAGTCTCTCATAGAAAAGAATCAAACTACTATAGCAAGGGCACACTTATACTAATTTATCACTGATTGAATTAAATTAGTATTTAAGGGTCGAAACTATTCTAGTTATCTTCGGTGCTAAATGAAATTATCGAATTAACTACTATTTCGTAAGCGAGCTTATATTAGTTCACCATTTTGAATAAAGTAAAGCTGAATTTATAGGTTGGCAGTGCGTAGTGTAATTCGGAAGGCTAAGGTTCGAGGTTTGGTCTGATGATACGCACATCTTTATCTTCCCTGACATCCACTTCCTCCTAATCCCCATCGGTAGGGAAACTCAGATCCTGCTTGGGTACTGCTCTGATGAAAATCAAAGCTCAATCACCTTCTTCTCACATATATATAATATATCTGAAAAATAAATCTCTATATTATTATAGTTTTCATTGTAAGACTTATTTTGGTTTCCGCAAGCGATTAAAAAATCTAAAATTAATTTTATTTGTAAATTTTGTGGTTAGTATCATAATATAAACTAGTAGCATTCTAGTGCATAACTTTTACTTTTCCCTGCAGGGTCTATTTACACATATAATATTGTATAT
>JAWMAG010000069.1:3324035-3491535 GCA_037013455.1 Ceratitis rosa | reverse complement strand
ACTGAAACCAAATGAAATTTTTTTTTTTTATTTTGATTTTTCTAAATTTTTTTGTAATCACCCTTATGTTCGCACTCACTTACTTTTACGCTTCAAAGTGCCGATTGTTGAAAGCTTTGCTGGCCTTTCGTTACACTTGAACAGCAAAGGGCTTGCATTGATGTTGTTGTTACTGTTTGGGTGTTGTTACTCACCCAAGTGACGCTAGTTTGTGGTTGCCTATGCAGCGAGTGAGTATGTAGTTCGATTTTCACCCTATGCTTCTGCTCTTGATAACTTATAATTGCCGATTTCGTACGATTGTTGTGTTAAAATGGTGACTGGTAGTTGACTTGTTGCCTATTTTCTGTTTTCTCTTTGAAATTTGAAGGCACAAACTGTGAACATTACACTTCACTTATGTGTCTGATTAAGCGTAACAAGTTGAGAAGATGTTGAGAATTTCGTTGGAAACACTGTTTATTGCTGGTAACAACTTTGGCAGGGACTCTGTTGGTGATTTCCCTTTTGTGTTGTAGGTTGTTATACTTAACTTTTTCTAACTAACTAACGGTTTAGGTTATGGGACACAGTTAGATATAGTTGTTATCAAAAATTATTGTAACTTATATCCAAATATATATCCCAGCTAATTTTCTACAGCACAATTTGTTTTTGTAAATCGTAGCTTTATTTCACAGAGAATTTGCGGTACGAAAAATCCAATAAAACGTTGCCTACCTTTAGGCACAGTTATGAAAATTTAGTAAAGACTGGCTGGAAGTTGATGTCTTAATTTTCTTAACAAATATAAAGTACTTTAAAATGCACTAGATTAAAATTTGATGACTTTTTATGCTGAAATTAATATTAAAACTAATAACAAGAAATCATTTAAAAGTATGTTTAAAAAAATTTTTATAACAACAAAACTCGTGGATCAAAAACCAAATTGTTATATATAAAAGAGATTTGTATATATTCTCACAAAAAAAAAATCCAAGGTTTTTTCTTTAATTGACTATTTTGTAATAAATTTAGAAAACAGTTTATTTTCATCAACTTTAAAAAATGCATAGTTAAAGCAATTTTTTTCGATATATTTTTATGGTGAATTTTGGAAATTGTGAGGTAAGTATTTTTTCTACTAATAGACGAAGGGCTACAATTTATGAAAAAAATATAGTTTTTTATATTATATACATGTTTAAAAAATGTCAAATTGTTGCCTACATTTAGGAGCACAAATAAAATTACAGCAAAGACACACACCATTTATTTATAATAGCATAGTAACTAGTTTCAAAATTATATTAATTATTACCAATTATTATTATTATACAATATATATTTATAATTTATTTATAATGAAAAAATAATAATTTTTATTATTATACAATTTTTAGTTATACTTCGGTAAACCAATTTCCTTTTGTTTCGGTATTTTTTTAAGTAAGTGCTCATTATATAAGTAGAAACTAAGCCATTAATTTTCAAATAGAATAAAAGAATTAAATTTCAATTTAGTATTATGCCTGCTCTACACAAATAACTACTTAATGTCGATTGGAGTGGAATTATGCTGCCTCTTCAACCGCAAAAATATCATTTATCTAAGTGCTGAACACACAAAGCGGTATGAATGAATGTGTTTTTGTAATAAGAGGATTCTGCTGACCTTTTCATTGCTAAAGTTCTCATATTTATTTATAGTTATATTTATAGTTATAATAATAATAGTAGCACAATTTCATGACGTTTGACATAAATGAGATAAAAATATATACTCTGCGGGAAAATTGAGAATTTTGCGTTGTAGTAGGTAATCACGGATAGTTCACTTCCCCACTAAACACTTATCTTCACCTTGTTTGCCTTCAATTCAGGCCTTAAAGTCATTTGTGGTTGATCGCAGCATTTTAGCCTCGATTCTTTTAATTTTATATTCCAATTTTTAACCAATTTCGGATAGTCTTGAATGAGTTCCTACAGAAATGGTTCAATTATGATGCAATTTGAAGTATTTCACTGATGATACTTCAATCAATCAAATGTTTTTGCGCTGATTTGTGTAGTACACCAACATCGTACCTCTTTGAATAGCCAGACTTGGTTAAATGACTTTGTCTGGGGAGTAATATTTAATTTCAAACGAATTTTCTTAAAAAAATTCCAAAAAAAATCCAAAAAATTTCCAAAAAAAAAAATTCAAAAAAGTGCAAAAAAATATACAAAATTTATTAAAAAAAAAACAAAAAAAATTAAGTTTTTGTAAGAAAGTCGAAAACATTGAATTTTGTTCAACCCAACATGTGTTTTATTTGTAAGTTTCGGTCTAGTTGCATAAAAAATGCTTTATTACTCTGTTCTCTATGAACTGTCTGCGCTAATATTGTACAGAAATCAATCTCCATAGAATCTTGTCTTGAATGATTGGCACGTACCATCTTATAAATATATTTACAGCAACACTAATATGTACTATAGATTTTCTATCTACTTGAAATAATTACAACATTCAAATTGATACTACTCAAAGTAATTTATTTTATTTTTTGTTTTTATTTTGGTTTTTGGGTATGAGCAAAAATATATATTTAACGGTAAAGAAGTTATAAATGCTTCCATTCGCAGAATAGACAGTCAATATTAAAGCATGTAATATGCTTCATAAATATATGAAAAAAAATCAGTGCGTGGGGAAGAACAAAAAAAATATTTCAAAATAAAACAAAAGTAAAATAATTATAACCAGCTAGACGCTTGCTTTGTTTCATATTTTGATGCACATTTTGTCTGCTGTTACCTTTGTTTTTGCCCCAATACATAGATGGATACATTTTTGTTCTTATTTTTCTATTTCTTTTCTATTTTTTTTTCTTTTCCAGCTTTTTTTCCACTGCCTCCACTTAACCAAAACCAATAAGAGTACTCTTATTTATTTTGGCTCTCTATTGTTTCTTATGCTTTTTGTGTGTTGAGTGATTTTGACACGTTATTATCTTAATGATGCGCCTGTCTATCAGTCTACATGCCTGCCGACCACTCCCCCTTTTGCAAAATTCTTACTCCTGCTGCTTTTGTGTTTTGGTTTATGCATAGCTTGAGCTGTATTTGAGATATCAAAGAATTTTTTTGATTTTTTGATTTTACTTGGAAATTATTTTTGTAACGAATTAATTGGCGTTCAGTCTGAAAGTGAATGATTTTGATTGGCAATGTGATTATTTTGAAATAAAAAAATATAATACAAAAATATTTAATTATTTATTTTTGGTTTTGAGTTAGGCTGTCTAGAGCTGGCATGCAAAAGACTGTTTGGAAAAGTGCTGAAATTCAATGAAAAATTTTAAATTGATTTATATTTTTTTTCACATCTAGTACAAAATTTAACGAATATCTCTCTTGAGTAACTAACTGCACATGAGTCTAAAGAATTTTTGACTCGATGAGTCAGAAAATTGGCTAGCTGACATGACTTTGGGCAGTATTTTGACTACAAAATGTCATGATAAAAGTTATAATAAAAAAATGAGGATACCATAAAATGCAGACTTTATTGTTTAAAAGCAATAAACTAAGAAAAAAATTACACTTTTATTGAGTAACAAATTTCAAACTAAATCCAAGAACCTGATAAATTTTCAATTATATTTAAATAATTTCCAAATATTTTTTAATTTAATTTAAATTATTTTCCAAACCTTTAAAATAATTTCCGAAAATTTCGAAATATTTTCCAAATATTTTTGAATTATTTTTCATATAAGTTTAAATCAATATTCAAACATTTTTTAATTGATTTCCGAAATTCAAATTATTTTTAACTAATTTGAAAATATTTTTGAAGTATTTTCAAAAAAATTTTGTATTTTTTCTAATTTGTTTTGAATTATTTTCCAAATATTCTTGAATTATTTTCCAAATCGAAATCCAAAAACATTTTTTCTAAAAATCACCCACTTTTCATAATTTTCATTTATAATGAAAAATTAAATAAGCAATAATCAGCGCGGATCGAAATTATTTTTATCTAATTAAGATTGAGATGAATTATTTTTTTCTAAAAGCAGACCCACTTTTAAAATATATGACACATTTTCAGATATAAATTTAAACATAAATAAAATTAATTTTTAGTAACTTTTTTTTGAATTTTAGTCTAAATTTCAATTTTAGCTTAATTTTAGACTCGGTCCAAATAATACACTCAGCCTCAATTTTAGATTCAGCTTCAAAAAAATGTTCACTTTGATTTTTTCCCTTCTAATTTTCAATTTTAGGTTTAGTCTCAGTTTTATTAAAGTATTCAAAAATTATAGTTAAAGAACCAGTCTCAATTTTGCTGTGAGTTTATACTCAGTCTTAACATTTGTCTCAAGTTTTGACTCCATCAAAATTACTCTTAAGCTTAAATATGGATATTTTGGGTATTTTAGAAGTATTAAAAAAATATATTTATAGTAAAACGTAGAATTTTTTATTTTTTGTAAGAAAATAGCGCACTCGTGCTATATTTTTTTGATAATTTTTTTTTTTAACAATATTTTTAATATTTTTTAGTGAACGAGTTTTTTAACTGGTCGGAAATAAATGCAAACTAGTATATAAACTAATGCTCCCTTTATTTACTGATATTTTATTTAACTTTATCAAGTGCAATTTCTTTTTGAAGATACAAATTACATTCGTTTTATGATTAATAATACGCTTTCCTTTAATTTTTCAATTTATTGTTTTTTTTATTCAAATTTTAAAATATGAAATCTGAAATAATATTTTATTTATTAATTTTTTAGTGCATATGATAGCAATTTAACAAAAAATAATAAAATTTATTTTCCATATAAATGTTTATTTACTTAATATTCCGAAAATTTTCCACATTTATAATCACTACATATCGCATATTATGTAAAATATTAATTTTTCGTAGAAAGTCCGCCATGGCGTATACGTAACATTTTACCAAAATAATAAATGCAGCCATGATTGCCACGGAAAAAGAGAATTTTAAGCAGTGGAATAGTTTAAAAATCACTGATATGTACTATATGTAAGTGTAAGTGTAAGTGTTGGCATATACATACATATAGTATTTACAGTTGGAGTAATTTTGTGCTTTTTAACCCACACTTACACTTACTACACTTATTTATTAATTCATTTTGTGGCTTGCACTGCAAACACCTTTAGCATTTTAAGTGCTTATGACACACATGTGTAAATATATATATATATATGTAAAATGTTTATGTGTATAAAGAGCAGCAACCAACAACAATAAAGTGAGACTATCTCTCTTTCACTCAGATTGCTATCTCTTGCCATAATGACTGCCCATTTCATTATAACGCCACGTACTTACCGATATGAAGACCTCCTCGGCCTGCTGCAATATGGCCACACGTGACCAACCGAATTTTTTCATTAATTTTATACGTGTCGGATTGTGTACCGTTGCGGAGGGATGTGTGCGAAATAGTGTGGGAAAGCGACTGCGATCCGAAAGTGCCGGACTCGAGGCACCATAGCAGAGCTGGAAGAGAAGAAAGGAAAGCAAAAAATTTATAAAAAATTTTTAATATAAAAAAAGAAAAAGTTAAAAAAAAAATGAAAATAAAAATACAGTAAAATATATGTGTAATTGTAATGAAATGTAACAGGAAAAACCCCTGCAGCTTTCTCTCAGACCACAAAAAAAAATGTGGATAATTAATAAAATCTACACGAATCTGCCACTGCAAATGTGTTGTGATAATGTGCTTTAGTGTGGTTGCATTCTGCTTGTAGTGGCCTTTTTTAGACTGGCTTTTGCGGTTGTACTTTGCACATAATGATTTGTCTGTCTTTTCCTTGTTCTGTCAGTTGCCAGTATTCTGTACTTTTTTTGTGGTAAAAGTGCAGCTATAAAATTTTCAAGCAATTATTGTTTTAATACAATATATAGATTTTATTAAAATACAGATAACAAATAAAACTGATTTATGTGAAACTAGTTACTTTTGGAACACTTTGTTTTGAAATTCTTTTTAAATAGTTTTAATTGGAATATATTATATATAAATATATATATATATATATAAATAACTGAAATTAAGATATTTTATAACTAGTTACGCTGGGACTAGTTTGAAAGCAGTTTTAGTTTAAACCTAGAATAATTTCACTGTGCGTTGCTAGCAATGCTTTCAAAGTTAAAGATAGAGTTAAAATCCATACAAAAGTCTTTAACTAGTTACGCTGTAAGTAGTCTGATAAATTTTCAATTATTTTTAAATAATTTCCAAATATTTTAAAATAAAATTTTAGAATTATTTTTCAAATATATTAGAATTATGTTCTAAATATTTTTTGTTTCATTATCAAATATTTTTTTATTAGTTGCCAAAAATTTTTCAAATATTTTCCAAAAATTTGAAATAATTTTCGAAAATTCTCGAAATATTTTCTAAAAATTCTTGAATTATTTTCCAAATTTTCTTGAATTATTTTTCAAATAATTTTAAATTGGTTTCCAAATTTTTTGAATAATTTTTCAAATATTTTTGAATTATTTTCCAAAAATTTGTAAATTAATTTCCGAAATTCAAATTATTTTGAATTAATTTGAAATTATTTTTGACGTATTTTCCAAAAAATTTTGTTTTTTTTTCTACTTGTTTTGAATTATTTTCCAAAAATTCATGAATTATTTTCCAAATAATTTTAAATTAGTTTCCAAATATCTTTAAATAAAATTATAAAATTATTTTCTAAATACTTTTTGATTCATTTTCCAAATATCTTTGTATTATTTGTCAAATATTTTTAAATTATTTTCCAAACATTTGCAATAATATTCGAAAATTCTCGAAATATTTTCTAAACATTTTTGAATTAATTTCCAAATACTCTAAAACTTGTTTCCAATTAATTTTAAATATATTTAAAAATTTTTTTCCAAAAGATTTTGTATTTTTTTTAGTTCGTTTTGAATTATATTCCGGAAATTCAAACCTGCAGGTTTTTGTAAAACTTCGGTCCAAAAACAGTTTTTAAAGAACTAGTTTGGAACGAATTACCTTAGGACTACATCAAAATTCGCTTAGGTAAAACATATTTCGACTTTGCATTTATTGCTTAAGACGTTCAATTTACTAAATAACACTAAAATGCTAAACTAAAGCACAACTCGTTACATTTGGGTGTGTTTCGGACTAGTTATGAAAAAAATTTTCGCTCAATTTTGTTATTAAAAATGTAGTTTCTTAAAATTAATTTATTTGTGGTAATTAAACTTTTAAAAAAGGGTACTATTTTTTGCCATAAAGCATTTAACTACTCAATTTATTTGCACTACATCCCAACTAGTTACATTATGAACAACTATCGAATCATATTACCATCATAAATAATATTTAATTTCGCTTTTTAAAGTGTACAGCTATGTTATAAAAAGTTTCAAATTTAATTTCTGACATATTTTGGACTACATCCCAACTAGCTACATTAGGACCAATTATTGAAATATGTTAACGTTAACTGCTGTTAATTTAATTATTGAATTATTATCAATACTGTGCCCCAAAATAGTTTTATTAAAGAAACATTATGCTTTTGCTCCTGAATTCCTCCGTTATATGCCACTGTAAAGAAGACAAATTAAATTAATTTTTAATATCCTCAAAACATAAGAAAATAATTACATTTTCACAGCAATTAAATGTATTTTTACCATCACACCGCAAGCGCATTTGCAATTCTATGCAACATTCTATTGCTTCACTGGTTGCTTCACTGGTGGTTGCACATGCGGGCTCATTAAGGCTAATGGATGAAAGTGCATATGTACATACATATGTATGCATAAATGTATTTGTATATACATTTGTATAGTATAGTAGTATAGCGTAGCACTACCTGTGGGACATTGTTGTCTTTTTGCAGCGGTTATACAACTATGTTGTTGACTCTGAGTGAGAGCATTTCCGTGTTGTTCAGTGCTTATGAGATGAAGAGGGGGGAATAAATTTTTATGGGCATGTTAAATATGTTGAGAGATATTTGAAAAATGCAGCAATACATACGTTACACGTTACGGCTTTCAAAATGAGCCTTAAAAATTTTGTTTACAGCTCGAAAATATACAATCTGAACAAGTGAAACACATTTTGTTTGATGAAATTCAACAATATATTTTCTAAATTATTTTGCTACAAAATTTAAATAATTTTATGATATTTAAATAAAAACGAACTAGTCCTAAAGTGGTCCATTTTTAACTAGTTACATTTAACATAAATTAAAAACTAGTTAAAAGTGCTTACATTTAATTTACATAAAAATTAAATTGAAGATCGCTTAAAAGTTGTTATGCTAAGAATCAATATGTATACGCCTTATAAAGTACTGTGGGATCGGCTCTTACGTATACAAGCTAGTTCTGATTCTTTTGTAATACTCAGGTTAGTTACATTTCTCATTTCTTTCAGTTTTCAACGCCAAAAAATAAAAAAACGAACTAGTTCAAAATAGGTTCCTTTTAAACTAGTGACATTTGACCCAAAATACAAACTAGTTGGTAAATACCCACTTTTTAAAGCATTGCAAACACTTTTTTGAAATACTTTAGAAAACACATTTATTTTTTGTTATTTGAAGCATTGGAAGCAACAAATTTTTACAGCTCGATAAACTCCTTTTGATTATTGTGTTAAATTGTTGATATCAGTGCCCAGCTCTCGCCACAATAAGCTCAGCTGTTGTAAATAAAAACAACAAATCGAAAATCTAAGCTGTCAACCGGGAATTGACCAGAAGCAGTGAAGCGCAAAGCCACAAACGTTTTATGTACGAGTACTGCTGCCTCGATGACTAGCCAAGCAACTGACTCAAGGATGAGAGAGACACGCAATATACTTACAAAAAAAGAAATAAATAAATAAAAAAAGTAAACAAAATAAGTCTTGGAAAAAATAGTGAACAAAGCAGATCACATCCCGTGCAAGTGCAATGACCAGTAAGCACCACTTCATTGCTTTCTTATTTACAGCAAATGTTAAATAAAATTTTAGTATTTTTGTTCTTGTTGTTATCCGCACTGTGCAATGACACTGCAATTGTGCTATTACCGTTAACGTCTGATTTGTAGTCTCATAGGATACACTCTGCGGTGTGCTCAAGCATAGCGCAACAAATGGTGAATACATACATATATACGTGTGTGTTTTAGTTGTTACTTTTGTTGTTGTTGTTGTATTCGTAATGTTGCAGACAGCTGTGTGTCAGCAATAATGTATTGCAACGCATCATCAACATTTGTCGACAACAATAAGCAGAGGTATACATATACATATAGTCTATATAAATATATGCGTTGATACATATGTGTATTAACTGTCGGGTGTCTGTTTGTATGTATGGTATGTTTGTAAGTATTGACAATTGTATTGAGCAAAATAAATTAAAAAAAAAAACAAGTATTTGATATAAAAAATTATAAATGAGCAAATTGTTAGTAGTGTGTGAGTGAATTGAGAAATTTTCATGAAAAAAAACAGGTACAAATGATTTTGTTTCTTAATATGTATATATGTATATTGATTGCCATTGGTTGTGTGTGTGTACATTTTACTTTCAATTTTCCACTTTACTGCAAGCACATTTTCTACAGATGTTGCTAAAGACCCCAAAAGGAAAAATATATGTATAAAAATAAAACATTTTCAACTAAGTGCAGTTTGGTGGTAAATTGAATCAGTTAAATTTGTAACTAGTTACATTTAAACTCAATTGTCAACTAGTCTAGACAAAATGTGTTTAGATTACAACAAAAAGCTAAATTTTATGGATTGGAGTTATTTTTATACCAACTAGTAACAATTGAACCACTCGCTAGACTAGTTTCAAAGTGATGCCTCTTCTTCTTTACTGAACATCGCATACGCGATTTTATGTGAGTTAAAAATAGTGTATAAAAAATAAAAATAAATAATAATATGAACCAAATATCAGGAGGCAATGAGTTTACGTAAATAAATAGGATAGTTTTATAACTAGTTGTAATTGAACCTCTCAGTAGATTAGTTACATATTAAATAATTTTTAAAATATTTATATATATTATATATGAAAAAAATTTACATTTCTTGAAACTATTCTGTAAATTGTTGCATTTGAACAAAAAACGGACTTTTAATTGTTTTCTTGAAATAAAAAGAAAATGTAAATAAATGTAAAATTAAAATAAGAAATTAAATAAAAGAATAATTAATACATAAACAATGTAAAAGATATATTTTTTAAGTATTGAAAAAGTTTATATATTTGTTTCATCAATATATGCAAAAAAAACTTCACTTTCTTTAAAAAAAAGTGCAAAAAATTTTCGTTTCGAATTTTTTTTAATTATTGCTATCGAACATCGCCTACAGTATTTTGAAAATAAAAATGCGTTTGTGAAAGTTTTATTTAAAGTTCAGAATGGTAAACAGATGAACTAGTTTTAAACTAGTTTGCTTCGGCTTAGTTACATTTGGAACATATTTCAAATATTTCGTACAAAATAGTTTTGGATTGTTATAACTACAACAAACTTTAACTATTTTTCGACCGGTTTAATTTCAACTAGTTACTTTTGGACCAAACTGGTCAGGTCCAATATTTTTTATCCCATTTTTTAGAAGTTTGAACACAACTTTATTTATTTAGACGGGCGCAAAACCAAACTGCTTTGTAACTGCTCCACTTTTAACTAGTTACATTTGTTTACAAATTGGTACTAGTTGAAGATTGTTTCAAAAAAGCATTTAATTGAAATTTAAAAAAAAAGAAAATTTAAATTGCTTAGCTTCATTGCCAAAATAATAAAAATGAAAACTTTTCTGCCGAGTAATTTTCTTGCAGGGATGCTTGTTTGGCCAAACAAAGTAACAACAGCTGTTGCCAGTTTTATTTTGCAATTTACAAAGTTGTTCCTTTTCTCAATTACCAAATGTCGTTCATACGTTTGATGTTTGGTGTTTTGTACATTTATTTCTTTTTTACTTCCTTTTTTTCTGTAATTTTTGTACGTTCTCAATACTTGTTCTCTTTTTATGTGCTTTTGGTTATTTTTTGCTGATTTTTATTTTCTTGAATTGATTTATATTTCAATGCAATAAAAATACAATGGCTTCCATTGAAGATTGAAAATTGTTGATTATGTACATAGGTACATATGTACGAGTAAGCCTCAGTGAGTGTATTCTCAGCTTAAATTGGTAAAAGTTTTTAATGCAAAAAAAAAAAAAATAAAATTTGTGTACTTTGCATATTAAATTGAAAATTTCATATTTTCTTACAAAGTTTTAGGCATCAGAAATTAATCAGATTTTTTTTCCCAATAAATACTTCTTTTTTAAATTGATTTCCACTTTTGCTTTCATGTTCTCTTTACTCTTTCTTTTCAGCTAATCCTCTTTGCAACCGCATTGGCATTGAAACTTTTCTTTACTGTAAGTCTCTGCAGTATTCCTACGCACGCTAAGTAATTTAAAAATTCTATTTGAAAGTTTTCCATGCTTACTTTAGCAAAAAGATTGCTGATGAATGGCTTAATAAGGAAATAAGAAAAAAAATTCTTTGTGCGATTGATTTGTAACGCATTGCCGAAGGCAACTCAATAGAGTCGTATATAACTGTAAAGGCAGAGCAATTACTTCGGGCTTTGCTGGTGCTTTACAAACTTTTGCGTAAGCTCTCAAAGGTATTACCAATATTTTTAATTTTTTGTATTTTTACTTTCTTTATTTATTTATTTTTTTTTTATTTTTATTAAAATTTTTTTTTTTTGTAAAGAAGTCCCCTTATTTAAAAAAGCTTCTTTGATCAACCTTAAATTTTATTCTCTTTGAATTTTTTTTTTGTTTTGACCTTAAGCTTTCTCTTTTTAGTTTAACTTTTTTGTTAAATTTTATTTTTTATTATTTTTTTTTTTAATATATTTATTTTTTTTTTCCAACTCTTATTCAATGTTCCGCAAGGCGCAAAGCATATACGTTAATTCTTTATATACATATTTATATACGTTTGTATGTGTTTTATGTCACCTGTCTTCAACGTGCACTTCCGCTCTTCTTGCTATTGGCTTTATTTGTTTTTAATTAACTCGCTTACGTAAATATTGTATACGTTCGACATTAATTTTTAAAACAAACACAGCGAAGAGACAGAAATTTAAAGCGAAAATCAACAAAAACAACAACAAAAAATCGTTAAATGAAGCAGGGGAAAAAAATGTGCAACGCCATCGCATTAATCTTGTGAGTGGCATTTGTCAGGCGGTGTGGCATTATAGCATGTGTGAGTGTGTACGTGTGTATGTGTGTCTGTCATGTTCTGAAAGTAATTATTTGTACTATTTAAGACATATTTGTATTTATTAGATGGAGAATTAAATTTATTTTTTTGTTATTTATTTGTTATAAAAAAATATATTTTTTTAACTTTTTGTTTATATGTAATAATTTTTCACGATATTTATTTTAATTAAAAATTAAAATCAAATTAGAAATTTTTCCATTTATATTTCCTTCTTAATTTTTATTTAATTTCTTTTAATTTTTAATTAAATTTACAATTTTTTTCTAACAAAATTTTTTCCTTTAAAACTATTTAGATTTTTATGTTATTTATTACTTATATTATTAAGTTGAAATATTTGTTTAATAAACATTTTATTTTTATTTATTTTCCTATTTATTTTTCCTTCTTAATTTTTATTTAATTTATTTCAATTTTAATTAAATTCACTATTTTTTTCTAACAAAATTTTTTCATTTAAAACTTTATTTACAATAGGTTTTTATGTTATTTATTACTTACTTACTTAAATTGAAATGTATGTTTAATTAACATTTTATTTCTATTTATTTTTCTTCTAAATTTTTTTTGTATTAATTTTAATTTTAATTAAATTCACTATTTTTTTCTAACAAAATTTTTTCTTTTAAAACTTTATTTAGGTTTTTATATTATTTATTACTTCTATTAATCAATTGATAGGTTTTTATGTTATTTATTACTTCTATTATTAAATTGAAATATTTGTTTAAATAATACTTTATTTTTATTAATTTTTCTATTTATTTTTTTCTTAATTTTTATTTAATTTGTTTTAATTTTAATTTAATATACCATTTTTTTCTAACAAATTTTTTTCTTTTAAAACTTTATTTAGGTTTTTATATTATTTATTACTTCTATCATTCAATTGATAGGTTTTTATGTTATATATTACTTTTATTATTAAATTGAAATATTTGTTTAATTAACATTTTAATTTTATTTATTTTTCTATTTATTTTTTTAATAAATATACTTGCATTATTTTTTTTTAAATTTTAGTCTTAATTTTTATCTTGTTTATTCTCATAATAGTTCTGCTTATTTTTATTTAATTTATTTTTATATTTCTTTTTTTATATTTTTAGTTTAGTTGCATTTTTAGTTATTTATTTAAATAATATTTTTTATATTTTTGTTCATAAAATTATTATTTATTTTTAATTTTATTTCATTTAAATTAAAAAATTTTCATTTTTATTTTTCATTAGTGAAAGTGTAGTCACCGACCCGAATGTGTCTTTTTCTCGACGTTCTCAAGACCTAGGATACTCTTGGGGCACATTATGGCTTATAAACTCCAGTTCTCATTTTCTTCAGCAACGGAGAACATTTCTCACTAGGAAGATACGTAAATAAGCAAATTTGTTGCATTTGGGCCTACTGAGTATCCTTCAATAATTGAATTATACGGATAAGTCTTTAACTATTGAACACTTAAAAATGAAAAATTTTCAAATTATGGCACAAAATGTGCCAAAAAATAGCCGAAAATTACGTCAAACAGAGCGAAGCCTGGAAAAATTCGCGAGGCGGTCATTTGAATGCTTGCAAGATTCAAACTTTATAATAAAAAAGGTATATTATGAAATAAATTATTTTAAATGAATATTATTTACATATATTTCCCAAACCGCAAATTGGATTAGCCGGTATAGATATTTGTTTATATGCAATATTGTTTTTCATTGTTATTTATATTCAATAATTTTTTGGTTTATTTTTTCATTTTAAGCCATTCTTTTTCTGCTTATTTTTAAACTTTTTGTTTTAATTTTTGTTCTAAATTTAAATTTTTTTCAAATTTGATTTCAAAATGTGATTTTAATTTTGATTTAAATTCTATTATATTTTAATTTTATTACTTCTATTTTATAAATGTCCTTCATTAAAGTTCGCTTTTTTTAATTGAATTTTTTTTAAATTAATATTTTTAAATTTTTTTTTCGAATGTTTATGCAACATTTTTTTTGTTTTAATTAAATTTTTTTAATTATGTTTTTCTTTTTATTTTTGTACACATTTTGTTGAGTATATTTTTTCAAATAAATAAATAATAAAATCAATTTAATTTTTTTAATAATTTTCATATCCTTTTTTCGACAATTTTTAGGGGTTTTCTTGTGTTTTTATACTCGAATTTACATATATTTCTATACTCACCACTATCAAATTCCACATTTTTGCCGCTTCCGCAACGGTGGTGCAGACAGTACTACAACCGGCTAGTAACATTAGTTTTTGTGGCCTATTATAGAGTAGATTGTACATAACGCTAGCGCCGAGACCGGGTTCGCACTGCAAATGAAAAAGAAAAAAGAATAAATAAATTATTTTAGTAAAAGCTTTTATTTTTTATAAAATGTGAAAATAAATGCATTAATTCGTTCGTTTTTGTTAATTTATTTCAGCAATATTTAATTTATTTTTAGTAATTTGTTTTCTACATGCAAAAATTAATACGGTTTTCTAAGAGAGGGCTCTGTGGCTACATTCATTTCAAATGTACTGTCATTTCGAATCGGGGAATTCTTCTTCATTACTTTAACATGAAGAAAAGTAGGTATGTGGTTTGCACGGTTTAAAAGTGGCAATTTCGACCTAGATGACGGAGAACGACCCGGACAGCCAAAAAAATTTCAAGACGAAGAATTGGAGACATTGCTCGACGAAGATGCATGCCAGACGCATGAAGAACTTGCAAAAGTATTAGGAGTTGATCAAACAACCATTTTCAAATGATTAAAATCATTAGTATTCATCCAGAAACTTGGAAATTGGGTGCCTTATGAATTAAAGCCAAGAGACGTCGAACGTCGATTCCGCATGTCGGAATTGTTGCTTCAACGCCACCAAAAGAAGTAATTTTTGCATCGGATTGTCACTGGCGATGAAAAATGGATTCATTATGATAACCCAAAGCGCAAGAGATCGTATGTGAAGCCCGGCCAACCATCGACATCCACGGCAAAGCCGAATATCCATGGTGCCAAGGTTATGCTATGTATTTGGTGGGACCACAAGGGTGTGCTCTACATATTATGAGCTATTGAAATTGGGTCAGACGATCAATGAGGACCTCTGCCAAAAACATTTGATTCGTTTGGAAAAGGCCATCGCGGAAAAACGACCAGAATATGCGACCAGACACGAATCAATAATTTTTCATCATGACAACGCTCGGCCACATGTTGCAAGGCCAATTAAAAGCTATTTGACCAGACATAGCACCTTCCGATTACCACTTGTTCCGATCAATGCAGAATGCCCTCACCGGAGTACGCTTCACTTCAGAACAGGGTATCAGAAATTGGCTCGATTCTTTTTTGACCTCCAAGCCGGAGCAGTTCTTTTGGGATGGGATCCACAAACTCCCAGAAAGATGGGCAAACATCGTAGCTTCCGATGGGCAATACTTTGAACATTAAATGTACAATATAACAATCTTTTTCACAATAAATACTTAATTTTCGAAAAAAGCTGCACGAATTAATGCCCAATAAATATATAAATAATTAAATCATTTAAAGATTTAGAAAAATATTAAAATATGAAAAATGAAAAAAATCCTATTTTTGAAACATTTCAAATACATACATACAAGCAATCACAACTCAACATTCATTTTCACATATTTAATTTAATTGCCATTCGGCATGTAGGCAGACATTTCAAGTGCATAAATTTCACGAATTTTCCAAATAATAACCGTTAGAAGCGCTAATATGACCATTTAAAACTGTTATTCAAAACTGCCAATTTGTCGCAAAAAGTTATAAAAAGTAATAAAAAAAAATGTTTTCCAGCGACAAAAATGCAACAAACATGTAAATAGTGAAAGTAAAAGCGAGAGAGAAAAGTGAAATTGAAATAAATAAATAGTTGCAAGTGTGAGTATTGTTATTGTCCTGTTTGACTTTTTTCACAAATTTGCTTTTGTTGTTGCATATTTGCATGCAAGTGGCAATTTTTCACACATTTATTATGGCACAATGGTTTGCGTGTTGCAACACCACAACACACACAACACAAAGCGACGACAAAGCGACCAAAGGTGTGCCGCCGCAAATCAGTGTATTTTAGTTCGAGAGAGAGAGAGAAAGTTGAGCTTTTTAACTGTAGTTTAAATTAGTGAAATTGCGGTGATTTGCCGTTGAAGTTCCGTCGTGGTAAGGAGTTGAGTGCTTTAGATTTTTGTCCAGCGTGCAACACGCGATGGTTAAGGTGTGGTTAAGTGGATGGATGGATGGCTGGTTGGTTGGCGATATGGAACTATGGGTCTCATTAGCGAAAAAAGTGTAGAATTGTCAAAGTCTCATTAAGCCAAATAATGGTAATTGAAAATATTTAAAGTAATTTGAGTCTAACAGAATGTGAAAAGTAGCAGCTACAAGCAAACTGTTGGTAACAGAGATTTTAAGACGGATTTCAGGCCTGATATTGTTGTCTTGGCAGCCAAGGCGATAGTTCCCTGAGGCGGTATGTATTGATACTCTTCTTATGAGCATTTTACAAGATTCGTGCATGATTAATATCTGGTCTGTGGTAGATTTGTCAGGTCTGAAGCCACACTCATGAGGTCTGATCGGTTCGTTGTTATTGGACTTCAATCTCTCTTCACCACCATTTATGAGGAGCTCAGCCAATTCTCAAGACAGCCGGTTCTACGCACCGGAGTTGACCCGGATTTTATCCGGCCAAGCCCTGTCACCCTTTCGGCGATCTATCCCCGTTTAGGTCAACAGGTAAAATTAGTATAAGTTTGCCAACGGGACAACACCTCGCAGCTGGGTTGCTCCAAATCCTTCTCATCAGTGCTGGCGTTGAAACCAACCTTGGTCCGATGGATTATTTCTACTGCGTGTGCACCAAAAGACTCCACCACTCCTCCACCTCGGTTAGGTGCAACCAGTGCAATGGTTGGAGTTACCTTAAGGTCTGCGCAGGCCTTAAGACACATAGGGAGTGGACCACACGTTATGTGGCCCCATGCTGCCAATGCCCAAGTGCGCCTCCAGCGTCCACGGCTGGGTAACCCGCAGACCTCCCCGCAGCATGACTCATCTAACCCACCTCTCTATTTGGTCCAATCCCGTCGAAACAGCACGTTTCGTGGACCTCCCTTTAGATGACCTCGGCGACTTAGATTGACAAAGCCTGCGGGGTTAGCCAGCCGCTACAACAACAACAACGACAGGAGCTCAGCCCATGGGCCATCAGCCCACACCGCCTCGTTATTCTCCAAGCAAGTAGTTGTAAATTGACATTTGTCACAGTCGGGTGACGGTGGTAACACCCATAGGCACGTTGCAGGTGCTCATACATGTAGAGCTTTGGTTAAATCGTCTAGCAGCTCCGTCGTTGTAGTATCTTGCAGAACTTCGCTGTAATGCTGATTTTGGTTAAGCGGTCATTCACCGAAGTGCAAGACAGGATTCAGCGATGGGGTCTCCCTCCCATCACAACTCCACCACCAATTTTGCGTTACTTCATGCTTTTGTTGTCGTAGATCTCGACGGATCCACCTTTTTTCCGACTTTGCCTCATTCACTACACTTCTTGGACGGCGGTGATGTCAACCAGCAATCATACGAGACCATCAATCGGTGGAACAGCGACGCCTTTGCTAGTAAAAGGAGCAGATGCGAGCCTCGGGGTTCTTGAAATGTCTGCAGTGGTCGTTACCAAAAGAGAGATCTCTCAAACATTATTTTATATTCCATTTGAGCTGATTTCTACTAGATGGGTCGCAAGCCATGCACACAACCTAAAAACATTTAGATAGGCAAACAGCAGCCTTAAGATGGTCGTCCGCATATCTGGTCCGTATATCTGGTAAACAGACGCTGCAAAAGGACTTTGTAGAAGACTTAAGCCGACGTCATTGTGGCTCTACTAGAGCTTACTATCTTTTAGCCTTAACCCAGGTGAGTGAGTGGGTTACCACATTTCGCATCAGAGCTGTTCACGTTTCTAGGATGAGCTACGGAGACGGTTGGAGAAGTTGTTAAGCATAGAGACGTTTCATGGACGGCTAGTCGGAGAGCCAAACAGGTGGCATTACGAACTGTCTTCTATAATCAACACTTTGCCTCTTCTAAAGGTCAAAGCGAACATACCCGATAAGTACCTTTAGCCCCAACAGCTCGACCGTGCATAGTACAGCCTGACATTCTTCGACCCAAAAATGTATCTACAAAAACTTCATGCTACATCATGTTAACCATCAAAAACAATTATTTACAGTTATCCATCTTAATCACGTCGCACTTCGCACGCCTCACGACCAACAACCGACGACCGACGACCGACGACGCACGCTACTTAAAGTATAAACAAATATTGCGTTTTTATGGATATGTGTATGTACACGTATGTATGTATGTGTGTATATGTGTGTGTACTTGAGTTTATTATTTTGCACAACATTATCACTTTCGTGACTTACCGTTACCACAATACAACACGGTGCCACAAGAAGGTCAAACCCCCCACAACTAAAACACAAACACCAGAGTACAAGGGCACAAGTGCAGAGCAGCACGGGGATACAGGGGCACAGGGTCGCAGTGTAATGAGCAGCGAAGTAATAAAGTGCAAGAAACATAAAGCAAACGAAGGAGAAACAACAAAACAAAATAGCTTTCACTATTATTTAAAGTGTAAGCGTACTGTGTGTGTGTGTGTGTGTGTGTGTGTGTGTGTGTAATAGCAGCAATATGCAAATTAGTTGCCTATCGTGAAGGTGAAAGCCAAGAAGTCGGCACTGAGGCAATGACTAGGTAAAAGGCAATCCGCAAGGGCAAAGGTGTTGCTGAAGGCGAAGGTTGCGCCATAACCGCGTAAAAGTTGAGGAAAAGTCGACAACGTGGCATAAAACTCGAAAAGAGCTGAGCTCAGCTGTTTAGCCCTGAAGTGCTGGTGTCCCAGGGTTTTGTGGTTTTGTGCCAACGAGGTATATTTGTGAGTGACGTGGATTGATAAAGGTCCGTTCCCTCGTTCGTACGCCCATAAGTTCAACTGGACCTCAGTATTTAGGTTTGGTTGGGTGATACTGCCACTACTGCTGGACCTTTGTAGGGTTTTTTGGCGCTTCAGTGGTATTCGAGGTGAAGCAGTCATCCGGTAGGAGGTCAGTATTTAAAAGAGTCTTAATTTCTAGGTTTGAAACTTCTTTTAGTTCCCTGAGCAGTGAAACAGAGGAGGTAATTTTATACCCCACTCAAGCCTGGCTCCTTAGAATTCTCCCTTGTGTTGCTGTCAGTAGGACCCACATATCCACATGCCCACAGGCTCATCCTGTTCGCGCGTGAAGCAGCTTGTGGCCTCTAACTGCTCTGCAGTCCTTTAGAGACCGAGTAAAGAAATAGTGAATATGCTTATCAACGCTGACTTGGAACATGTACTTGATGGTTTTATGTCCATCTCACCCTGATCCGTCTTCCAGCTCTCGAAAGGATTTCTAAGCACAGAGCCTTTGGTGTCCTTTCGTATTCGGTAAACAGACGAATGGCGCTTTTGGCAATCTGGTCAACTATTTCGTACCCCACAATACACCCTGCGGTCGGAAACCCAGTAGATTTGCAATGACCCCAACTACTGCCTCTCTGCTTCTAAGACATTTTTAGACATAATCCGATGTGAGATTAATGTTTTGATTGCTGCCTGATGACCAACATATGAGTGAGTATGTTTTGTATATAGTCTTCGGCTTGACTTATGGCAAAGACTTGTCTAAGATCTAGCTTGAAGAGTTGCCTGAGATCTAGCTCCGTGCAACGGATTCCGGCACCCACTTACGCCAGTCGTTGACCAGCCCATATAGATGTCGGTAGCTCTGCTGGCTTGTCGCACATTTTTGAGCCATTTACCATTAAATATTAACCTCTAAAATCCTCTTTCCTATTTCTGTATTTATATTCGACGTTCTGCTCTGGTGTGTCCGTCTACACGTCCCTTCGTCCACATTTTTAGTTGCTGTGGTGCTTCGTTCTTATTTAGGCTCTCTTTCCGTCGTGCTTCGTCGTTGGCTTCATCCTTCGCTTTACTTTGAATCCACCTTCCGCTCTTAGATCCTTTCCTATGTGTGCTTACGTCCTACCATTACTGCTAACGCGGAATACTTCGCACTGTCCGTACTGGGCCGTAGGTCGTGGCTTGAAATACCGTCCAAATAAACTTCTCTTTGATATTCGGTAGTGAATATCTTTACTTTCGAGTGTTTTCTAGCATGAAGAAGGCGCCCATATCTCTAGCTTTTTTGCATTTTTAGTAACAATATCAACCGGCTCCGGACGTTCTCTTAATTCCAGAAGTAATTTTTTATTTCTCCATCGTCTTAATACCCACTTCACAACTCGGAGTCCCAACATCTCCTTCTGGTTTCATGAGACCATCTCTTCGTTTCTTCTAGTCCCAGCGACTACTCCATCACAAATCGGAGTCCGACCGTCTTCTACCAGTCTCAGGTGCTCATCTGTTTGTTTTTGTGGTCTCAATAGTCACTTCACAAATTGGAGCCCAACCCAGTTGACTTCGCCTACTTTTAGCTGAACACCTTTGCGTTCTTCGTAGCTCTAGTTCTCCATTTTGTTCGATCCCTTCATCCAGTGCAACTTTTCATCTCACCTAACTTTCCATTCTTATATCGCTACTACTTAGAGACCACGCGGTAACCTCTGGCGACTTTCCAGCTGTAATTTGATTTTCTTTCTTTAAACACGCTGTGTTTCGGTTAATTTCTTTCCTTTCTTCTATGCTTCTCCTTTGCGAGTCTTAATCCACACATTCTTGCAACCTTCAGTAGGTCTCTCTACCCGAAAATACGCTGCTGGAGTCTTTGTGTTTTGTACGAGATCTGCTAGCAGTCTTAGTACAATTACTAACCTAGAATAGTACTCTTTGACAATTTGAAACTCCCCGTGCTACCGTCACAATCAGAATGAGACCTGATGTCTTTTGCTGTTCTGACTACCACAGCGTCTCTGCCTGCGGACTGAATATCTTGTATGTACCATTTTAAGCAACTTAATCTAACGTGTTGTCACAATTGGTGGGCTTTGGTTCTAAATCCTCACCAAGGCTAAGATCTGGATTAGTCAAGAATCGTGACTTTTCCCTTGGGGATAACTGTTTGGCCGCTCAAAACTCGAAACTCCCTCACGCTGTAAGGCCTGTTTCTTCTCTGTGGAGTTTTCCCACTACCTCCTGGTGTGTCTCTGCTAAACAATTCTCTATTCTCTTGGGCTCCATTGCAATCAAGCGCCACCTTACTAACTTTCATTTCCTTACCTTTATGGCTAGGCGTGTACACAAAACTATAAAGTAGGAAGTCATTTGTATTTTACTGCCGCCACTACCATCCTGCCCTAAACAGAACTAGGACTTGCATGCAATTTCCGTAGTGAAAAAAAACAAAAAAAAAAAAAATAAAGAACAAAATGAAAGCTAAATAACGACGCACATAAAAATTCCAAAAGCCAAGTTGTTGCTTGGTAGTGCCAGAAAACGTATTGTTCATTTGCTCCAAACCGTAGAAAGCAGATCTGCTTTGGTCGCTAAAACAAATAGAGGCATACAATTGGGCGCTAGTAAAAATGGTAATTTAGCAGTGAAGCTTAAGCTATTAGGTGGGCAGGACATGCATACATACATACATACATACATACATACACTTACACAACTAAAGATGTATGTACTGTTAGAGTCAAAGTTGGCTTTTGCGCGAAGTTGTCTCACTTGGCCTGTATAACCTGGCGCTAATGTGCCAAATATTACAAATAGACTACTACTCCATATATACATACATAGGTATGTGTGTGTATGCACGAGTTCCGTTTTTCGACTAATACGCTTTGTAAATGCATGTATGTACCGTTACGCCTTTTCTCTGCCGCATTTTATAACCAAAAGAAACACACCGGCATTTTTAAGCCTAAATGTATGCAACGCATAATGTTTGTTTGGCAGCAATACACTGGCATGTAACAGTAACAGGCGACGCTTTTGATGACCGTCGGTCAGTGTCAAGTATAAGCGCACTTTACAACACATTTCCACACAAATACAAGTAAATACAGGGTGAACTGGAAACGCAGGAAATGTGGTTAAAAGTGAGAGGGCTTTACTGGATCCACTCAGACACTTTAAATTTATACTCCTGCGTGAGGATTGATTATGCGAACTTATCACTGAAAAATCAACTCAAATAAGGATGATGTCGCATGTAGTAGTTCACGCAGGTGAGGAAAGTTTGGGACTCCTTTTCACCCGTGAGTAGTAAGAAACAATTCTTTTACATACGATTAAAGTAGCTCATGACTTTGGGTTCTCCTCTGAGTAGCCAAAAAATATTAGTTTGGAGGCGAGCTAAGGTAAGAAGGCGAGAACCGTGTGATTGTACGTAGCGCTTGGGACGTGTACCAATGAAAAATCACACTAAGCCTGGGATGAGAGACCCGCCTTTATTGACGATTTCTGGGAACGTTTTAAGCATCATGATTTGAGGGCATGCCACTGGAATATCCGGCAACTTAATTATGAAGTTGTCACTAGCCGCCTACTTAAAGTTCCTGTTATATTTAAACCTGACATTACTGCCATCGCGGATATGCATGCGGTGCTCAAGATAAGGTCGAGAGAAAGTGGTTCCTTATGAAATCCTCTACAGCTGCCACATAAAGGAGCGCAAATATTCGGTAGGGATTTCGTGTTGGGGAGAATCAGGTACCGCATTCCCGGTAGATGAGCGTTTAGATGCAATCCGCATGAAAGCGTGGTACTTCAACCCAAACTCCGACGGAAGAGAATGAAGAAGTGCTCAGAGTTGGTTTCTAAGTGCATCTGGAAAGCACCCAAGAAAGCGCTGCCTCTGTTATGCTGTCTAGTAGGCAAATATGGCGCCTTTAGCTCAATAATAACCGGTCTGAAGTTAGTTACGATAGAGTTATGGTAGACGAAAGACAAGTCGCCGGAGTTCTATTTAAAAGCGATCCACAAATGCCAATCAACGCAATGGAGGTTCGTCTTTGAAAGCTGAGACAACAGCATATAGTCGAGCATTTATTTTTTACTGGACTTGCACTCCTGCTCTCTGAGAGTACTTAGCCCATGATATGAGCTTAAATTTGTTAGGAAAAATAAAATATGGCAGCTGAGGTTACAAGGAAATATTATTTGCCGCTGTTGTTACCCTTGTAATATATAAAAACAAAATAAAAAAATTTTATTAATAAATTCAATATTAAATATTTTTTATTAAAAATCGTTGGCACCCTGTATCCAAAATAAAATCGGAAAAAAATTCCAACACCTTTTAGCTCATGGCGTGCAAAGTAATACTCATATTACAACCAACAACAACACCAAGTAATGTTAAACACATAAAAGGCCAACAACGTGAGCGGTAATGGCAAAATGGCGGCATTCAGTTTGCACACACACACACACACACACACCCACGTAAATACTCATACAAACGCTAAATATTATTACCAATGCCAGTGCCATGCTGCTGCCGTCGTTGGCGTTCACGTCGTCATCATCATCATCAGGAAAGTATATGACCATGACCATAACCGCGACAATGTTGGCCAATATGACGACAACTGCACGAACAATAATGCAAACTGTATATGTGTATATGTGTGTGTGTGTGCAACGTACATAGCAGCAGGTAGAACAACTCATAAATGTATATATGTGTGTGGTGGGTGTACATACATATGTATATATGTATGAATGCATGTATTTATGTAAGCAGGTGCTAGAGAAAGCCAATATGCAATTTCGTGAACATTGAGTGTTCCGACAAAAGGTCGCTGCCTTTGTGTTCTGCCTTCAAAACTGGCTGTTTATGCTTTTTCGTTTTATTGCTAGTATGCCACCTAGTTAGTTGTGGGTACTAAAGCTACAAGGACATTTTGCACCGTGTTGGCTGCTTTAATTTATGTAAATATGTTTTATATGAATATTTCGATTTCTTCATTTCGAAAATATTTTCGTTCATCAAATTATAATTGCGTATCTATAGAAAATATTGAAATAAATTGATAACATATTTAATAATATGTGCCTAAATGTAGGCAAGATTTTCTTGCGATATATAAGCTGAGTGAGGTGAGTATTATTGCCTACATTTAGGTGTAGTTTTTGGAATTTTTTCAATTTTTTTATCTTTTATTTTATTTTTTTTTTCATTTTATAACCTTATTTTATTTGAATTTAATTATTTCTTTTGCTGAATGCGCGTACTTTCAGAAAATATTAACCAAGTCCGGGCGCAGTTTAATTATTACAAAGTGTATTAAAAAGGTTGCCAAGCGCAGTTGGCCATCAGTTAAAGTCCATCACATATATTTTTGCCAAAACATTATTTTCTATAAATGTAAAATGTGTCGTGTTCTCAATGTGTACATTTTTGAATTAGTTTCGAACTAGTTCCAAAATGAATTAGTTCAAGACCAGTGGGTAAGTGATGCGGGGACATCTTGAAAGTATTCTGAAACCAGCTCGGAGGTAGTTTAATAACTGTGTGATACTTTGTTAATAGTATTTTGGCACCAGTTGGAGACAGTTCTACAGCACGATTCAAGAGCATTTCAGTAGTAAGCCAGGATTACAATGTGATTTAATGTAGTCTTCAGAAATAAAGCAGCAAAGTAAAAAAAAACTTATAAATTGAATAGTTTCATTTTCAAAAATTTGCTCTAAAAATTGGTTCATTTCAGAATTGGGCAAATCAAGTTATGCAAAGGGATATTTGGAAGCTGATTCGAACCTCATGCCGTCCGTACTAGAAAATAATTATAATAATAATACCATTGTAAGTGGTAAGTGGTAAGTGGTGGTAAGGCAGTTTAAGTCGGTTAAAACCCAGTTCAGTACACTTGGCTCAGTGATAAAGGGCACCATACCAAAAGGTGTTCTCTTATAATAGCAAAAAAATGACGTCAGGTGTATTTTGTTACTAGTTTGGGTTTAGTATTAGTAAAAAGTATGTATAGATTGTGTTTAATTTGATTCTAGGAATGTGATGCATTAAGGGTAAAACTGATTCCGAATTAGTCATAAGCTAGTAAGCAACTAGTAACAAATTAACCCACTTTACAAATACAGAGAATTACAGCTAAATTAAGTTAATTTCTTTATAATTGATTTAAAAATGTTAATAATTCATTATTATATGTGACATATTGATTCCTTTGGTATATAGAATAAGAATATAAGAAATCGGGTTTAATTCGCTACTAGATGGCGAGTAGTATTAGAACAACATGTGGGTGCAGTGCAGAAGCATATTTTAGCAATTTTCGTTTTGGAATACGGCGAAAAATGTTAGAAAGTAAACTAGTCCGCACTAGTACCAAATTACACCACTTCCCTTAAACCGCTATAAAATTCATATTTTTAAAATCCATTGTTTTTACGTATATTTTCCATTTGCATTTATTTCGAAACATCGTCTTCAGAACACCATGCCATCCCACTTGATCACCACATACATCAAAATCAAGTACAACGATGCAACAACAATGTTAACCAGCATTATCGAGAAACCCACCAAGAAAAACTTACGAAACGTTAACTTATACAAATGCTTATTCGCCACACCCGCCGTCACAATATTCGCCGAGGCGCCAATAAGCGAGCCATTACCACCAAAAGCAGCGCCCATCACCAGAGCCCACACCAGCGGCGCCAATGGCAAAGCCAAATGTTTGATTTGCGCAATCGACACCACAACGCGTACCATCATCTGAGTAACAGGGTTGTTATTGAGAAAACATGAAGCAAAAGCGGTAACCCATAGTATGAGCATGAGTGCCACCAACAGCTGCAGACTCTCCGGTGTGCTCTCGATAGCTTTAATTATGTTATGACCGATGATATCCTCGAAACCCAGCTGAGAGAGCACTTCGATGAGCACGAAAAATGATGAGAGAAACATCAGCGTCGACCACTCGATGCGACACAAAAGACTCTCGTAATCATTGATGTCGGCGAGTATCAACAGCAGTATGGCGCCGAGTAGCGCAGTCCACGAGAAACCGATAACATTGAAATACTCAAACGAGCGCAGCGTGAAGATCGTCATTATAAATGTCAACACAGCGGCGCATTTGATCAGCAGCACCTTATCGATTGTGCCATGCCGCTTCTTCAACTCGGCCAGCGTGCGTTGATAATTGTACGTCTTCTCCTCGGCCGGCTTCTGCGCGCCCTTTACGCCCTGGCGCATCTTATCGATCGCCCGCTCGATGACATTGCGTATACGACGATCGTCTGCCAAGAAACTGCCGACAGCAGACGAAGCGCGGCGCCAACGCTCAATGCCGCGATTCAGCAATTCTTTCTGGAAACTGGGCGATTCGCGGTAGTCGAGCAGGCGTGAGTGTGTTGAGTAGAAACGCAACTGGAAGTAGGTCTGTAGTAGCACGAGCAGTGTGCATGGCGCCATATTGAGTACGAAAGTGCCAAATGTGATACCGTGTTTTTGTAGATAATCGTTTGTTGTTATAATAATATTCGGCGGACTGCCGAGTGGCGTAAAGGCGGCACCGACGTTAGCACAAATCATGACGTACGTGAGCACCGCAACCGGATTCATGCCGGAGACCTCGCAGAGTTTGATCGTGATCGGCGATGAGAGCAGCATTGTGGTGCTGTTATTGAGAAAGCCCGATATTAAGCTGATGAAGAAGCACAAATTCATAATGAGCCGAAAGACGCTGCCCTTGGAGAGCTGATAAGCGTAAATGGCTACAAAGTCGAACATGCCCGCATCGGATATGATCGCCACAATGATCATCATGCTGAAGAGTAGCGTCAGCATAGGCATATCGATCCAATCAAGTATCGTATCGAACGACGGCTTCGGATTCAAAATCGAGAGTATGGCCAATGCGAAGGTAGAGCAAATGAGCGACGAGAGCGTCGGGTTGGTTACCTCGAAAATGAAGAGCGCATAGAGTAGCAACAGCACGAGTAGCGTGAAGAGCAGTCCCTTCTCCGTCGGCACGGGCAGCCAATCGTAATTATATTTGATGGTAACAATCTCATCGTGATTCGTGTATATGCGCAGGAACATGCGTGTGTAATTGTCTTTCGAGATATTCTGCCATAAGGGCATTACTGCATAGCGCACTGTCGGTACGATGCTTTCGATTTTTTTACTCGTATCCAGGTATTCACGCCACAGATCGGCAATTTGCACCGTTAAAATCGCTTTCATTTTCTTATTGTAGAATATGCGCTCCGCCAGAATGTTAAGGAAGCTCGCTTCATTCTCTCTCCCCGCATAGACGAGATCACCATCCTGCAGAAAGGGTCCATATATGGATAGCGATATTGATGTGTCCGTTATATTGGGCACTGGTATGATCTTCTTCTCATGCGGCTTGATCGAAATCATCTTCGGGTTGCTGGGTAAATCTCTATAGATTATAAATTGCACCGTAAAAATCAACCAGACCATAAAGAGCCCAATCGGTTTCAACCAGGCGCGCTTAATTTGTATGACGTCCTCGATTTGTAGCTCAGGCACGTCGGGCTCGTGATGTTTAACCATCGACTCGAAGTTTCTCAATGCCGCCTTCTGCACATCGGTCAAATGTATATCCTCCTCGATTATCTTGTCTACATTGCTATATGCTTCCGGTATACTGACCTTCTTTTTGACGGATGTTGTCTCCGACAAACTCGCTTGTAGAGTGAGATTCTGTGAGGACGTGGGTGTTAAGTCATCACCACTGCCAAGTGTAGCTGGTTTCAGTGCAGCATTAGTGCGCGGCGTTGGTGCCGGCGGTGATATGGTAATCAATGGCGTTTCAGTTGCAGTCGGTTTAGACGGCTGCTGGGGTAGAGCTGGTGTTACTGCTGCTGTTGGCATCATTTCTTTCATTGTATCTGGCATCTCAAAGCCATCCATTGATGGCACAGGGGTCACACGCATTCCTGTCGGCATGCCTTCTTCATCCAATACATGTTTTCGTAGCGTTTCCGCCGAGGGTACCGGTGTTGGTGGCATGCCCGAAGTGGGTATGACCTCTGCCATGTCTAGTTTTCGTTGCATCTGCTCCGAGGGCACGGGTATGCGTTGCTGTTCCGTCTCCAATTCAATGGATTCTTCGCTAGATGTGCCTTCTGGTGGTTCTGGTGGAGGTGGTGGTGTTGGTTGCTTTGATTTTTCATCATTATTTTGTTCATCCATTTTGGTTTGATAAGCGAAATTTTTCAAGTTATGCGTGTGTTGGAGGAAAATTATTTTCAATTGATGTAAAATATTTTCTCTTCTTCTTCGTTTGCTTTTCTCTGACAAATAGAGCACAAAGTAGTTGGTTTATTTCGGATTGCTTTGTGCTTATGTGAGTACTTAACGGAAGTCTGGGAAGTGCGTTCGGCACATGATAGATTCCAAGCGTTGGCTGGAAGACCACATTGCTGCTGCATTGAGGTAATGTTGGGCTTACCGTTACCAAAGAAGTTCTCAAATTCAATTACTTTAAGCGGAAAGAACAGAAGGTTCCACACCGACGAGTCGAGGAGCTCATCTACTTTACTTATGGCAAGGGTGGTCCCAAGCATTGGTAGAAATACAAAATGAAGGCGGGATCTAAAGTCTGATGGACTCGTTTCTAAGTTTACATCTGAGTCCGTTATCCATTGGGTTCTAAAAAGGTCAAAGTTTTAAGGAAGAGAACGTCGGATCTCGGGCTGACTAAGTTCTGCAAAAGCCTACGCCATCTGATACGTGTGGTGAAGGTCTGTCAGTTTTTTGGTCAAAAGTATTTATATGTGAGCAACATTTCCCACCTCACAAACTGAGGTCTGAAGCCAAGAGCCTTCGTCAATATCGTTTGTGAGGCGGTTCTGTGACTCAGTAGGCTGACTAAATTTGGTAAAAGCCTTCGTGATCTGATACTTCTGTCCAAAGTCATTTGATTAGGACTCCGCCACTGTGCGGGCTTACTAATTGTCAGCAAAAATCTTCGTTTTTTGTAACTTTTGTCCAATACGGAATAGGACGCCACCTCCAATCAGGCTGACCAAATTCGCGAGAGTTTCATCTTTTGATACCTCTGGCCAAAGTCGTTTGTGAGGGGACTCAGCGACCTCTCAGAACCACTAAATGCGGCAGAAACATTTGTTCGCTTCTATGTCTACTCTAAGTAGCTTCTTAGGTTAATCCGAGATCCATCAGACTGATCAAAGATGATGAGCGCTTTAGTGTCTTATTCCTGTGGTCGTGGTCCGTGCCGTTAGGGGCACTAAGCTTCCTTTGAACTTGAGATCGGGTCAAAATGTGCTCTCATAGACGCCCAGGGCTGTTGAAATGAGTCCCTAACTCATCCCGATCCGTGTACCCTTTCCAATATTATTTTTACCAAACAAGGTTTTGAACAAACTTCCAGTTTTTGCTTTGTGTGTGTCTACTACGGTGTACAAGTATGAAATGTCGGTTCGAACATATAGATGTCTCGCAAACGTAAATATTTATCGATTGTCATAAAACTTTGACCTTGTGAAGTGTCAACCTTGACTGTCGAACCACCATAGTTTTGCGCGAATCGAGCGTCATTATCGTTTACTCTCAGTGCAGTCAACATGTCGAGTTTCGTGCCGAATAAAGAGCAAACGCGGACAGTGTTAATTTTCTGTTTTCATTTGAAGAAAACAGCTGCGGAATCGCACCGAATGCTTGTTGAAGCCTTTGGCGAACAAGTACCAACTGTGAAAACGTGTGAACGGTGGTTTCAACGCTTCAAAAGTGGTGATTTTGACGTCGACGACAAAGAGCACGGAAAACCACCAAAAAGGTTCGAAGACGCCGAACTGCAAGCATTATTGGATGAAGACGATGCTCAAACGCAAATACGGCAAGCTACCAACAACAATTGATCAATTTGAACCGTGCGCTTCAGAGAAAACGACCGGAATATCAAAAAAGACAACACAAGGTCATTTTTCTCCATGACAACGCTCCATCACATACGGCAAGAGCGGTTCGCGACACGTTGGAAACACTCAATTGGGAAGTGCTTCCGCATGCGGCTTACTCACCAGACCTGGCCTCATCCGATTACCACCTATTCGCTTCGATGGGACACGCACTCGCTGAGCAGCGCTTCGATTCTTACGAAAGTGTGAAAAAATGGCTAGATGAATGGTTCGCCGCAAAAGACGATGAGTTCTACTGGCGTGGAATCCACAAATTGCCCGAGAGATGGGAAAAATGTGTAGCTAGCGACGGCAAATACTTTGAATAAATGATTTTTTCTTTTTCCACAAAATTTAACGTGTTTTTTGATTTAAAAAAAAAACGACATTTCATACTTGTACACCTGTTTAGCAAGCCTTCGCTCGCCAATTTGGACTTAAGTCCAGTCGGTGGTGGAGGATCTAAGAATGATGAGTCCTAGTAGGCCAAAAGTGATGAGTCTATGCTCTTGGCCAGCTAGAGATCTCCTTACTGTACGTTTCTGTCCGGCACCGACAACATCTTTAGCTGGCCTTCTACTTCTCCTTTAGTTGTGCTGTAGGTATGACACTTATTCTCTCCAAAACTCCAATCTCTGTGTGCTTCGACAGAGGTCACGAAGAGTACGACCTCTGACCTAGATGCTGTTCCAGACATTGGAGTGGATTATACAGACTCCGAGTTTGACATTGAGCCCGCGCAGAACTTTACGCCAGCCCCTGCTCTTTGTTCTCTGTCGCTATTCGCTCTTTGCGGGTCTCCCTTGACCCTGTCGATGGTAAAACCTTTTCCTTAAGGGAGCCACTAGGGGTAGCTTTCCCTCTTGGGCTGGTCTAGTTAGAAAAACAGCAAAATATTGTTAATAAGAATCCTTTATTTCCCTCACTCAACTACAATAATAACGAAAAACAACAAAGCTCAATCATATATAGGCGGATCATGCCACTCGAAGACAACGTGACACAAAATTAAGTACAACGAAGTAACAACAATATTCGACAGCATAATGGGGAAGCCCAGAACGAAGAAAGTGGTGAAGGAAAACTTGTACCCATGTTGATTTGCAATGCCGGCGCTCACCACATTCGCCGAAGCTGCAATGAGCGTGCCATTGCCGCCGAAACAAGCGCCCATCGCCAACGTCCAGACCAAGGGATGCAAGGGCAGTTGCAGATCTTCATCCTTCGCCAACGAAATGACAATGGGCAGCATCATAGCCGTTACAGGTATGTTATCCAGAAAAGCCGAAGCAATCGCCGACACCCAGAGTATGAGCATGAGAGCGAGTAGCAAGCGATATTTCTTATCCACCAACAAAATGAGTTCCTGAACTTGCGCGCCAATCAAGCCGATTAGACCTATCTTCACCAGCACCTCCATAACAATGAAGAGCGAGGCGAAAAAGATGAGCGTCGACCATTCAACGCGATGCAAGAGCGCCTCAAAATCGGAAATATGCACGAGCGCGAGTGCCAGCAAAACCCCAATGAGCGAAGCCCAACCGAGCGTGAGCTGATGCAGGCCATGTACGCTGTGCAGCAGAAATATCAAGAGCACCAGAGTGAAGCAAATCGAGAGTATAATCAGCAGCGACTTATCCTTAATACCATAGGTGGACTTCAGCTCCGCTAAGATGGTATGATATTCCGGCGCTGAGGTCAATCTGCGCTGAAGTTCCACTAAAGCCTTCACCGATTTACGGCGCATATCTTCCTTATCCAGCGGATCATCCATGAACGCGGTAGCCTTAGAGAGGCGCGTTGTTTGACGCCCAATACGTTGCAGACCCTGCTCTAAGGGTGACTTTAATTTCAGTTTCTCCTCATCGCGAAACATGAAGCGCAGTAGCAGGTGTGTCTGAAGCATAACCAGCGAGACGCAAGGTACACAGTGCAACAGGAAATTGCCAAAAGTGACACCACTCTCACGTATATACCGATTAGTCGTGATAATGATATTCGGCGGATCACCAATGGGCGTGCACGCGGCGCCAATATTTGAGTAAATAACCATAAAAGTCAACATCAACACCGGATCTAGCATGAGCGTCTCACACAGGCGTATAATGATGGGCGCAACCAACAACATCATTGTGACGTTATCGAGAAAGGCCGAGAGCACAGCGGTCGAGAGACACAAGCTTGTCAGTAGCGGCCAGACAAAACCCTTGGAGATCTGATAGGCGTAAACGGCGCAAAAGTCGAAAATGCCCGAATCGGAAAGCAACGCGATGAGTATCATCATGCTGAAGAGTAACAGTAGCGTCTCAATATCCATCCAGGACATAATTTGCTTTAATGTCACATTGTAGTCATAGTTGATGAGTAGCGAGATGGCGAGTGTTGCGCAGAATACCGAAGAGATGGTGCGTTCTACTAACTCTGTGACAATCATGGCGTACATCAAAATGAGTATGAGTGCGCCAGCCAATAGACCGTCAGCGTGCTGGGCGACATATTTATCTAGTTTCAATTTCAGCGTCACCTGCTTGGTCGTCGTCATTGATAAGCGCAAACTCTGGTTGAGTGGCGTGTTGAGTCTGAAGACGTGTTTCTTCTCCATCGAAGTTAAATGCTCCGGATATCCTGGTTTCAGAAAGAGCGTCCAATCATTGGAGAGCCGCTCTTCGCGCTCCGTCGCGGCCACAACACTCATTGTCACAACATCCCATTTTGTGCCTGCCAATTTATCATCCTCATGGAACGGTCCAACCACCAGCACGCCAATACGTGTGCCTACATGTTGCTGTGGTATAAGATAAGTACGCGGCTGGCTCGGTTCGATGGTGAAGAGTCGCGACTCATCTGCTGTTGGCTGCTTTCGCGCCATGCAAATGACGATCGCGAGCCAGAGTATTAGAAAAATGACAATTTTAATGTTATTCAGCAGCACCTTCCACGAGAAGTCTATGCCGTTTTTTGAGGCGAACAGCAAGAGGAAGTTTCTTCTCGTCGCTGCCTCTTCATTCTCCGCATAAGTCTGTTGACCCGCCTCAAGTCGTCGCGCGTGTTTGTTGTGTGCGTTTGCTGCGTTGTTGTTGTTGCTGCAGTTTTTATTGGACTTTGCGTGCGGTGTGGAATTTGCGCTGTGGTTGTTGTTGTGCGCGCGGTGCTTGCGCGTTATGCGCATGGGTGTTGCGTGCAGTTCTTGTGTCATTTTTTTTTGTTCGAAGGAATTTTTTATGTTATTATTTTTTTTACTTTTTCTATTTTCGCTATTTTTTATTTTAAAAATTTTGGAATCTTTTCGTAATTAATTTTATTTTTTTGAAAATTTTTAAATTCTGTTTGATGTTATTTTTTTATTTTTGGCTGACGTTATCTACTTTGCAACTTTTGTTATCTAATTTTGTGGAAGAAATTGAAGCTAAGGCTGGAATACACTCTACATTTTGAAATTATACATAGAAAATATTTGTATTTAACGGTTAACTGAAGAGAAGATTCCCTCGGTTTTAATCAAAAAACCATTTTTTTCCTGTGAACAGGCCTTAAGGATGATTATATTGGTGCTGTAACACATAATCTTTAAAGCTATAACCTCACTTTTAGGTTTTCATTTAAGTTGAGACAAGCGTTTGAGTATGGCCAACTCATTACTGACACTTAAACTCTGTCTTAATTGTCCCTAATCCCAAATCTCATTTCACTTTCAATCTAATTGCTGATTTAACACAAATTTCAAAGGAAAATGTCTATCTCACCCAACTAGTTTTGCATAAATGAGTAGCATTCAATTTAAGCATTTCATTATGTGTCAACCGAGAGAGCGAAAGAGAGAGGATGGGTTGTGAGAGATTGTGTTTTTGTAATTAGAATGAATGCGGATTATGAATAAAGATGCTAAGCACGTCGTGCAATTAAGTGTGAAATGTTAATGAGGTCAATAAGTCAGTGGGATTACATAAACATACTCATATATGTATATGATGTGTATATATAGTGGTATACATAATTAACACATTTATATGCTCATATACATATATGGTATACTATACATTTGAATACTTCATGAGCCATATATATTTACATAAACTATGCATTTTTTTATTGCAGGCAAATCATTTATTATAATCTTCATTGCCGTGACATGCTAGAGTGGCCAGAAAAAGCACTAGTTTAGTATTGGCCTTTCCTGAATGATATCTGTTTGAAAGTAAAAAAAAAATCCAAGTGGGTACCAGTTACGAAACAATTAATTAATGCCTGATTTTAGTATATTTTTTAATTTTATTTTCTAAAAATTTTAATTTAATTTTAATTTTTTTTTAATTTTAGCATATTACAAATTAATTTTACAAATCAGATGAAAATCTCTAATAAAAAAAAAAAAAATTTTTTTAATGTAAAATAATTTAAAAAATGCTTAATTAATATTTCATTGAAAAAATTCGCATGAACGACCAGCTTGTTAACATTTTAAATTGCAGAATGTTATTAACAGGCATTTTCTTACATGAGCGAATGTGCCACTATTAACTTTTTAAGATGATGTCATCTTATCTAATAGGTATATAAATTTTTTTTATGGAATTGGTCTAAGTTATTTTTATTTTATTCCTTTAGTTTCAAAAGTCGTAAGTTTAGACAATTTCAGACTGATCTATTTCGAACTAGTCCAATTTTAACTGGTAGGAGACTAGATATTAAAGACAAAAATCTGTAAAACCATGCATGATAGCTTCTAATTTTATTTCAAACACTAGCTAGTAATTATTGTCCATTACGAACTAGTTCGATTGATACTAGTTCATTTTGAACTGTCATGAGACTAGTACATTTTGAGCAAAATTAGCAAACTTAGCATCTCGTCAAATTTCGTTATATTATTGTAAAAAAAAAAACATTTTTCATGTGCCGGAAAACTAGTCCTCAACTAGTCAATTTCAATATAAGGTTTCCTAAGTTTCCATTTAAAAAAAGTTTTATACCTTTGTATATACTTATATAACTAAATTGTTATATATTTATCAATTTTAGAAGTAAAAAAGTAGTTTGTTGGTATGCAAAAGCCTTTCAAAATAATCAATGAAGTGAATACGCATTCAAAGGTATTAAATGTACGTGCAAAGAAAGTCGTAAATGTCGCTGTGTGAGGCTTGGGAATAATGTCCACTAATGAGCAGAGGCTTAATGACTTTACATTTATTTACTGCTAGAAATGCAAACGTTATAATTGCTTGCATACTTGTGAATGTTACGCACGTGCATAAGAATTCCACTTGACAATTGTTAGCTTATGGAAAAATATTATATAAAGAATTTAATGATTTTTATTAAATTATTTATACTCTTTATACCTTAGTTTATTTTATACTTTCTTAAGTCTTGTTTTTTATTTTATTTTATTTTAATTTATATAATTTTATTTATTTGGTTTTATTTTATTTTATTTTACTTTATTTTATTTTATTTTATTTTTATTTCCTTTATTTTAATTTACTTTATCTTACGTTATTTTTGTTTCATTTAATTTTTTTATTTTATTTTATTTTATTTTAATTTACTTTATTTCATTTTATTTTGCTTCATTTTATTTTACTTTATTTTATTTAATTTTATCTTATTTTATTTTATTTTATTTTATTTTATTTTAATTTACTTTATTTCATTTTATTTTGCTTCATTTTATTTTACTTTATTTTATTTAATTTTATCTTATTTTATTTTATTTTATTTTATTTTATTTTATTTTATTTTATTTTATTTTATTTTATTTTATTTTATTTTATTATATTTTATTTTATTTTATTTTATTTTATGTTATTTTATTTTATTTTACTTTATTTTATTTGGCTTTATTTCAATTTATTTTATTTTATTTCATTTTGTTTAATTTTTTTTATTTTATTTTTTTTATTTTATTTTTTTTATTTTATTTTAATATACTTTTTTATTTTATTGTAAAATACAATTTATTTCATTTTAATTTATTTACTTTTAATTTTCTTATTTATTTCTTTTTTTATTTTTATTTTACTTTACTTTATTTAATTTGTTTTCCTTTATTTTAATTTATCATAATTTACTTTATTTTGTTTATTTTTTTATTTTTTTTTTAAATTAATTTTTTAATATTTTATTTTAATTTACTATATTTTATTTTATTTTAATTTATTTAATTCACTTTATTTTATTTAATTTAATTTAATTTAATTTAATTTTATTTTGTTTTATTTTATTTTCTTTTATTTTATCTTTTTTTATATGATTTTATTTTATTTTATTTGATTTTATCTTGATTCATTTTATTTTATTTTATTTCAATTTATTTTATTTTTTTAATTTCATTTTAATTATTTTATTTTATTTTATTTAAGTTTGTTTTATTTTATTTTACTTTATTTTATTTTATTTTGTTTGATTTTTTTTGTGGTTTTATTTTTTTGCCGTGTTTAATATATTAATTGAATTTTTTTTATATGTTTAATTTTTTTTAATGTAGCCATTTTTTACATTATTTTAAATTTCTTCATTTTATTTTGGTTGGATGAACTTACAAATTCTCATAACCACTTATTAAAATTAAAGAAGAAATGCACGCTTTGAGTTCTCCTGAACAAAATAAAAGGCCACCCCACGAACTCCACACCAAAACGGCAGTAAGTTGTGTTAAACACGCTCGTAGGCGTTCAAAAACAATGTCAAGGACATTTTCAGGATCCTGTAAGTACAATGCAATGCCAACAAATAGCAATGAGAAACGCAACTCAAACAAGAATAAATAAACAGAAAAATAAAATAAGCAACCAACAGCAACAGGCATGGGAAAATGAAATTAAAAAATAAGGAAAAAAGCGAAAGTATGAACGGATAAAAATATACAAAAGAAAAAAACAACAAATATGAGTAACAGGAACTGCACGCCATGACAATGAAAGCTTGAGGAAAAAAAGTAAAAACAAAAGTTGAAATGAGTAAAGTGGCAACACCTGGTGGAATTGTTTGTTGTCTTGTTGTTGTTGCACTGGCATGGCACGAATACAACTCAACATGTGTTTATTTGTTTGTACATTTGTGTGTATCATTGTAATCGTAAAACTTACAATATGATACGATACTCTTGTAATGAAACTGTAAACAAGGAATTACAGTTTTCCATGACACGGAAATAAAAATGCGAATATGAAAAAATAAAATGAAATTACAACGAGGCATAAAAAAGTTTCTGCTGCACAAACAAGCATAAAAATAAAAAAAGTTTCAAAACATTACAAAAGAGTGCAAGTTGGGAAATAAAATAAATGATAGTTGATATAATTTTTAAAATCTAGAGCCCAAAGTATATGAAAGGTCGCACTCGAGAAAGGTAAAATGTAATCGAATTAAGCCAAAATAAATAAAATAAAAACCAATGATGTAAAAGAAAAATAAAACAAAATAAAAAAGATAAAAAAGATAAATTAAATAAAATAAATTAAATAAATAACAGAGCAAAAGAAAATATATTTATATAAAATTAAATTAAATCGAGAAATTTAAAAATTATGAATTATTCGAGATTAAATTAAAATTAAACAAAAATAAATAACAAAAAAGTCAGTTGATATGAGCAGAACTAATAAAATAATATTAAATACAAATAGTAAAAAAAAAACAAAATCAGCATTAAATAAGAAATAATAATAATAATAACATCAAATTAAACTAAAATAAGAAAATAAAATAATTTGAAATAAAAAAAGAAAATAAAATAAAATAAAATTAAATGCAAAAACTAAAATAAAATGAAATGATATTAAATAAAATAAAACAATAATATAAACACAGTTAATAAAAAAAAAAATATTAAATAAATTAAAATAAAATGAAATAAAATAAAATTAAGGCAATAAAATAAAGTGTAATAAAATAAAGTAAAAGAAAATGAAATAAAATAAAATAAAATAAAATAAAATAAATGAAATAAAAACAAAATTAAAAAAAATTAAAAAAATTAAAATAAAATAAAGTAATGAAAATGAAATGAAGTAAAATAAAATAAAATAATATAAAAACAAAATAAAATAAACAAAAATAAACTAAAAGATAATATATTAATATAAAATAAAAGGAAATAAAATAAAATACAATAAAATAAATTAAAGTAAAATAATATAAAATAAAATAAAAAAAATAAAGTAAAACGAAATAAAATAAAGCAAAATAAAACAAAGTAATACTCAGTAAAATATAATATTTTATAACTAATTAAAATAAAATAAAATTAAATTAAATAATATAAAAAATTAAATTAAATATACTAAATTAAAATGAAATGATATAAAACTTAATAAAAAAAGATTTAAAGTAAAGTAAAATAAAATTTAATAAAAAAGAATTAAATATAATAAAGTTAAAAAATAATATAAAATAAAATGAAAATAAAAAACTAAATCAAATAAAATAATAAAAAATGAAATAAAGTTAAATTAAATTAATTAAAATGATACAAAGTGAAATAAAATAAAATAATTAAAGCGAAATAAAATAAATTACATAAATAAATAAAATAAAAAAGATAAAATTAAATAACATTAAATTAATTAAATAAATATTAAAATAAATTTAAAGAATTAAAAAAATTATAAGTAAAGAAAATCGGATTAAAAAAAATTAAATTTAAGAAGTTAAAATGATTTTAAATATTTAAGTTAAATTAAATAGTTTTTAATGAAATAATATAACTGAAAATACGCCAATATAAAAGAAAAATAAATGAGAATGGATGGATATTATATATACATACATATATTTTATATTCAATTCTAACCAATAGAACATTATTAAATTCAGTTAAATTGATATGAGTTTAAGAAAAAATATCTTAAATACGAAAAGCATGGCTGTATTAGCCAGCATTTTTTTAAAACTAAATTTGAAGATTTTATTCTATATTTTGTGAGTTTTAAGCTAAAAAACTGCACTTAAAGCCTTCCCATGAATCGAAAATTCTGCTTTAAATTTTTATTATTTATTTATAAATTTCCTTTTTTCTTTTACTTTTTTCTTCTATTTTTATCCATAAAATTACAATTGCTTACAATTCGTTGGCTATTTTCAATTGCAAGCAAATTGTATTTTTTTGCTCCGAACAATGAACAATAGCAACTGCAAGCAGATAAAAAAAAAAACACAGTCACAATATTATTGCAACTTTTTTATACTAGTATAAACATATATACATATATACAGATAAATATCTGTAATTTATAAACATTGCGCATAGCACAGACAAACACTTAAATCCGCTTATCAATATTTTGTACGTTGATTGCTGATTGCTGATTGTGGAAAACACAACAACAACAACAATAACAACAACAACAACAATATTGCAACCTTGCAATATTCTCAATAATATTCTACAATGCACACCGGCTGACCAACGTGCAGAAGTGAAGTGAAAAGCCAAGCAGCATAAGTCTGTTAGCTAAAATAGAAACAAATACATTCACACAAAACAATAGCAAACTCCTGCAGCGGAAAGCAATTCGCTTGCAATATGGCTTGTGGGCAAATCAAAAGATTAGATCTGCAAAAGGTGAAGGATAAAATCGGTATAGAGATGCAATTTCTTTTGTGTGCGAATTTGTGTGCAAGTGTGTGTGTGTGTGTGTGTGTAAAAGATGAAAAGCTGATTACGCGCAAATTGCGAATGTATGAATTTCGGGTTTACTTTTTTTTATTTCATTCCTTTTTGTTTATAGCTTTTGTTGCAAATTTAGCAATTTGTTTGGTTTTTGTAACGAAATAATTTTTTTTAATAAGTAAATGAAAATTTTAAAACTTTTTTTACAGAATATTTACAGAACATTGTTTAAAACATGATACAAAAAAGGAAGGAATATAAAATTGACAGAAAAAGAATTTTTGACATCATAACTTATTTTCTTATAAATATTGCCACCTTAAAAATATATCATATGTTTTTTTATGAAAAAAAAAAAAAATCATTTTATTTCCATTACATTTCAGAAAATACAATGCAAACATCTGTGACTTTTTTAAACTCTTTATTTTTTTGACATGGAAATGTTTTGCATTTTTTTAAATTTATTTTTTTAATTGTAGAAAGCTGAAAATTTATTTTTTTTTTTGGTTTGAAATGAAATTGGTAGCCCAAAAATAAAGCAAAAGTCAAGAAACCCTTTTATTTCAGATGGTTATCATTTTGAAAAAATTTGCATCACGGTTCATAATATAAAATGAGATAACTTAAATTAAATCAATTAAAATGAAACAATGTAAAATAAAATAAAATAAAATAAAATAAAATGAAATAAAATAAAATAAAATAAAATAAAATAAAATAAAATAAAATAAAATAAAATAAAATAAAAAAAAATAAAATAAAATAAAATAAAATAAAATAAAATAAAATAAAATAAAATAAAATAAAATAAAATAAAATAAAATAAAATAAAATCAAAAAAAATAAATTAAAATAAAATAAAATAAAATAAAATAAAATAAAATATAATAAAATAAAATAAAATAAAATAAAATAAAATAAAATAAAATGAAATAAAATAAAATAAAATAAAATAAAATAAAATAAAATAAAATAAAATAAAAAAAAATAAAATAAAATAAAATAAAATAAAATAAAATAAAATAAAATAAAATAAAATAAAATAAAATAAAATAAAATCAAAAAAAATAAATTAAAATAAAATAAAATAAAATAAAATAAAATAAAATATAATAAAATATAATAAAATAAAATAAAATAAAATAAAATAAAATAAAATATTAAAAGGAAATAAAATAAATTAAATAATTACAATAAAGTTATATAAATGAAATAGAGAAAAGTAAAAAAAAACAATTAAATAAAATAAAATTAAACAAAAAAAAATTTAAATTAAATTAAAAAATTAAAAAAAAAAATTATATTTTTGGCTGTATTATTATTTATTTCCATTAAAAGAATATTTATTCAATAATCCGAGCATAATATTTACTTTCCCTCAACATTTTATATGTATAAAAAGTAAAACACCGTTAATTTTCCTCGCCTTTTTCCCAAAACTCACTAAGTGACCTCAACATTTTTTTAAAATGACGTAAAGAAATCTTTTCGTTGTAGTTTAGACACTGCCAAAAGTGAAGAAAAGAGGAGATTTTTAATGAAAAACCCGTAAGTTAAATTAGCTCCTCAACTCACCTGACTCGATGCAACTCCTTGACAGCCTCTTTGGCCTAAAATAGCTTCACATATACATACATATCTCTATTTGTTTATTGAAGCAGATAGTTGAATTGTCTATTGAGAATATTTACTTCAGCAAACTCAATAAATATGCACTCTAAAATCCTTATTGTCTTCATATGTAAAGGCACTCAATTGTCTAAATAGTTGAAGAATAATTAACTAAATTAGTGAAGAAAGTCAATTTCAAACTCGTTTGACAACAAACAACAACTAAAACAAATATTAAATGCACTTCAAAAGCTGAAGATTGCCTTTAAATTTGCATATAACTCTTATTGCATATACATATGTATGGTATATACATATATGTATGTAGTTGCGTTTGAATTTTCGGCATTGATGAATTCCCATCAATTCACGCGTTCAATCATTTATGCAAATTTCCAGCTGCTAAAATTCCATTTAATACAATAAAATCGGGTAAGACAACGTTAGAAGACGAAGAAGCGGAAGAAGAAGAAGAATTGATAGCAGAAATATCGCAATAGTAATTTGAATTGAAGAAGTCAAACTGTGATTTAGTGCTGAAACACACACACACATATATGCATGAATGCTTCACTGACTGCTAACATATGCATGTGTATGAGATTTGTGTGCCGCGTATACAAGTGTGAGTCAGTTTTGGCGACACTCACACATATACAATTGCATACATATGTACATATAAACATATGAATATGCAAATAATTTCTACAAATATCTTTCACTTATCTTTTCACACTATTTACATATTTATATACTATATATTACGTATATATATATATATATGTATATATATATATATAATATAATATGCAAATACATATGTATGCGCGCGTGTTTGTCACTGCTTGTGCGCCAATTGATGCAGAAAATGTGATTGAATATATTTATCTGGGTTTCTGTCTCTTCTCAATCTCAGTCTCAGTCTCAGCCTCGCCCAATAACTGATGTCTTTTGTGTTTTTTTTTCTGAATTTATCTCTTAGTGTGCTCTGTTGTTTTTTTTTTCTTATTTTGATGGTTTTGCGGTTTAACAGTTGCTCGTTATTCTACTTCCCAATTCTTATTTTCGCAACCTTGACACACGTTGTGATTGATGGATTTAAATATTCGAACCCTTTAAACATTACGGCTTCTATTCGATTGATTGCAAATGTGCTCAATAGTGCAGAAATTGATTAATGTGCGGTAGGGAAATGTTTTTTTTAATTGTTAAAATAAAATTTGACTTTATGCAAATACATAGCGTGAGTTGCAAAGCAGCAATGGAAAAATAATGGAAAAAATAAGAATATAATATGAAAAAAAAACTTAAATTTTTATTAATATTATTTTTATTATTATTATTTCAAATGTTATATTTTTATTTAATTTTTGCTGAGCTAAATCTTAGTTCTTGAACCAATATGCTGCCGCTGACCAAGAACGACAGTAGGGGAGAGTTCGACTTAAAAGCCCTGAAACGTATTATGGATACCATGTGAAGGGCTCAATAATTGCTGCTTCGAAAGAAATATTTACAAACCCTTAAGGAGGTATATGCAAAAATCCCCAAAGGTATGGGTGTCTACAAGCACCTGCAAGGAAAAACAACTGGGCTCGCATCTATCAGGATTGAGACCAGTAAACTCCTGATTACGGTATATAGGAAAAATTATATGAATTTTGCCACTTTACCAAGGACCTTGCTAAAATACCTACCAGATTAATATCACAGTTTTCCTCGTCTCGTTCAAATCTTGACAGGTGTTCAAGAACGTTCAAATAATTGACTCAAAACCAGGCGATGGAAGTAATAAGAAAACCAGTAGAAGGCAAAATCTATGTAGAAGTACTAATAATTATCCAGAGCAAGCTGAAAACAAAGAAATATGCAAAACGAGGGCCGTTCGTATACCTTTACAGCTAGAAAACCTGAAGTTAGCTAACCCAAAATATTGGGATTAGTTGAAGATGACTCTGAAAGAGACCGCAACAATAGACCTAAGGTCTACACTATCCAAGCTAAGCTAAAATAGAAATAAGAGATCCCGACCGAAAGTTAGGGCTTATATAACCATGTCACCCAAGAGAATCGATACTCTGTCGAAAACTTAATGCAAAGCAATTACCTGTCTTATTTCATTTTATATTATTTTGAACTATTTATTATTTTTGTTTAAAATTTTTTGAATTATTATTATTTTATTTAATTTTATTTATTTCACCTAATTTAATTATATTTATTTAAATATCTTTTATTTTTATATTTTCATTTAACTTAATTATTTAAATATCTTTTATTTTTATATTTTCATTTAACTTATTTGAATTTATATTATTTTATTTTTTTTTTAATTTAATTTAATTTCAATTTAATTTCCTTTATTTTATTTCTTAATACGTTTTGCACTCTTCTATTGTATTTTGTTTTATTTCATTTGATTCCATTCAATTTTTTTTTATTTTACTTAATTTTATATTATTTTACTTGTTTCTCAATGCGTTTTGTATAATCTCATTTTCTATTTAATTTAATTTTTTGCAATATGTTTTTAAATTTTATTAAATTTTTCTATTTTGTTTATTTTATTTAACTAGATTTCACTTTATATTACTTTAATTACTTAATTTTATATAATTTAGTTTAATTTAATATTCTTTTATTTTATTTTATTTGTTTTTTTTTATTTTACTTTATGATGTTTTTTATTACTTTATTTTATTTTTGATACTTTTATTTTATATTATTTATTTTAATTTTTTTATTTTATTTTATTTTAACTTTATTTTATTTTATTTAATTATATTTAATTTTATTTTATTTTAATTTAAATTAATTTAAATTATTTTAAGGTATTTTATTTAAATAAAACCTACATTTTATATTATTTTAATTTTAGTTAGTGTAATTTAATAAAATTTAATGTAATTTTACTTTAGTTTATTATAAATTAAATTAATTTAATTTAATTTAATTTAATTTTATTTTATATTGTTTGATTTTATTTAATTTAATTTAATTTATTTTTTTTTATTTTATTTTATTTTTTATTTTATTGTATTTTATTTTTTTTAATTTAATATTATTATTATTTTATGTTATTTTCGTAGTTTAATTATATTTTATATATTTTAATTTTTTATTTTATTTTAATTTAACTTTATTTCATTTTATTTAATTATATTTCATTTTATTTTATTTTAATTTAATATAATTTAATTTATTTCAAGGCTAACAAAGGTTAAATAATAAATTTTTGTAATTTTTATTTAATTTTTTTCATTTTTTATTTTAACTTTATTTAATTTAATTTAATTTTGTTTAATTTAAATTTGTTTAATTTAATTTAATTGAATTGAATTATTTCATTTTTTTGTTATTTTATTTTAATTTATTTGTTTTATTCTATTTTACTTTATTTTATTTTATTTCATTTTATTCTATTCTATTTGATTTTAGTTTATTTTTTTTTTTTAAAAAGTTTTGAATTGTTTTTTTTTATTATTTTATTTTGCGTTATTTTATTTTAATTAAATTTTAGTTTATTTCAATAAAATTTTGTTTAGTTTAGTTAAATTTAGTTTCATTTTAATTTATTTTGCTTTACTTACTTAAACTGAATTGTTTTTAATAAATTTTTTTATTTAATTCAAATTTACCCTATTGTATTATTTTGTATATTATTTAATTCTATTTTATTGGATTTTACTGTATTATAATTTACTTTGTTTTTTAAGCACTCTCATATATAGCTACTAATTAGTAAGCATTATTAAATTATAGCAAAATTTTGCAGTGCTTAATTCAGCTGGGAAAATTCATAATTTCAACACTAGCAGTCCTTAGGGATTAAAGGTGCTTTGATTTATGCGGTAATTTGAAACAAAAAACTGATAATTACAGACAAACACATGTAAGGAAATACAAATTAAGTTTAATAATGTCAACTACAAATGATGAAAGAGGACACCGTTAGCATATACATAGACACATATATACGCTTAGTTGTTTATTGCCATAATTTTTTTGTTGTACTTAGTTAATAATTCGAAGTGACTTGTGCTGTAATGCATTATGAATATTAATTAAAATGCATAATTATACACAAGGGATAAATATAGGGTTGGCTTTATGGACTGAAAAAATTGCATTTTCTAAAATGAGAGAAATAATATAAATGATTGTAGGATAGATGCAATGCAGATGTATGTATGTATGCTCATAATTCATTATAGAAATGCAGCGTATGTTATATGAAGAATTATATATTATTAAAAAAATTTCCAAACATGCAAATGTATATTGTATGTATCTATATATGTAACCGAATTCACATGAAAAAGTATTTTTTCTTCAGAACTTTTTATAAAATAATTTCCATTGGGAAATTTTATTTATAGAAAAAAAACGCTTATAAATCAACTTCTTGTAATAAATAATTCTATAGTAAAAATTCTATTAATCTCTTTGTCACATTCACTTTTTATGGTATTCCATTTTATTATTTACATATGTACACACATTTCAACTCATCCACCACAAATTGTCGTTTACCAGCAGATTTACAAGCGAAGCAGTGATTTACAAAAACTCTATCGATATTTAGTACTAGTACCATGAAATTGGATAGATTTAACCACTGCAATAAAATATGTCTGATAAATATGTTTCAGACATTAATATTAGGGTGGCTCATATTGGTTGCAAAGTGAGCAAAAATAACTCTTGCTATTCCTAGTTAGCTTTGAGGGCAACACGAGTAAAAGGCTTTTTTTTAGTTCTCTCTAGCTTGGCCATCAAAAAATTTCTAGTCAAACTATTAGCAACCAACAGATATGATACAGTAGAAAATATCTTTAGAAACATGGACACAGTGTGTCTTAAAAGAAACAGTCGCATATCCGCCTGGTTCCAGGTTTCAGATTCAGAGGCATTGTAGGGAATGAAATAGTTGATAGAATTGCCGAGTCTTTCATCCGTCTGGCGAACAAGACGGTCAAGACTCGGACTCTCTAAGCTGAAATTTCTCACAGAGCTGGTAGAAAGTTAGATGGTAAGCTCGTTCCTGAGTGATTTCGGTGGATGTGGGTTGCCGGAACTAGTTCTTTATATCCCCTGGGGTTAAAAAATCTCGTAAAGTTTGTCTCTAATTCTATATTTGAATCCTTGCCTGAGAATTTGCTCAACCATTTCAAGTTTATAAGCATTTGTAGAAGAAATAAATTAACTTTTTTCACACGGTGGCTCAAAACCCGAAAAGGAAAATGACGTGGATTTTAACCAAAGATAGACACATTTTTATGCTTTGAACCAATGAATTTAGAATGCCAATAGCCCTTTGAGTATTAAGATCCAAATACATTTTTCTAACTCAGCATATCTTTTTTCACGCAGCACGAATCTGATACTATTTCTTGATACCTTTTTCTTAGCGTCTTAGACGAGACATCTCATAAAGAATAAGGTTATTTTAACTCAGAAGTTTATTGGATTGTTCATCGAAATCTCCAGAGATCTCAGTGCTATCAAGTTTCCAGGATATACACGTAAGAGAGAATCTCGAATAATCGGTTTTAGTGAGTTTTGTCGAGTTCTTTCGAAGTAAATGTTCGCTTTACCGTGGCAATCGTACAACAAACTGTATATCCGAAGCAAAAGTCTTAAACTCTCGATTATAGTGTATACCTTGAGAGATAATTTTATCATTGCACTACTTTCTTCGAGTTTTTGCTATTGATTGCCTTCATCGTTGGAGGGCGTTTAATCTTGGGAAATACTATAAAATCTCTTTTGCTTTTGAGGAATATTTTATTCTCACGAATACTCTCTACGAGTCTATCAATTGTATATCTTGAGAGATGGTTTAGTCTCCGACTATACTCGGCGAGTTTTCTTATTGAGAAATCTTTTAATCTCTCGTTTGCTCTTGAGAAATTTTTTTTATCTCTCAACTCCTCTCCACGTGTCTACCTTACTCATTTCTCCATACTATTGTATTCACATCCAGATTACTGTTTGCTTGAACCTTACGTATCTCTTCAATGCAAGCGAGTTTATGTATTTACTCTCTGTTCTGCACTCACTCTCTAGTGCTCTCAGCCTGTCGGAGCCGCCTGTTGCCAACCGCAAACAACTTTAATTGATTTTAAGTCTCTCCATATGCACTTTTATTGTATGTATTTACATGACAATATTAAGAGCAATCGATTTTCAGTAAATACCATAAGAAATGAACAAATGATGAGCACAACAATAAAGGCAATGTGTTATATATATGTATGTGCATGTGAGCATATAAAAAGTACACTTAACAACTGTCTTACACCACATTCACCAATTTACGAGTATATGGTAAAAGCACAGCCACTCAAGTGCTACCAGGAAAGTGTACATAAAAGTACAAGTGAATATGCTGTAGCGGTGTAATTAAGTGCATGGCACACTGTAAGTTGTAAGTTCGATACACATCTTGCTGCAGCAACCGCTAATGACTATTTACGACAGAAAGGAGTTAAGGTTATTAAAAAACATAAATTACTTGCGTGTAATGACATTTTAAATGGTTGTCGGTTAACAACAGCAAGTGAGTGTGTTGTGAGCGCTACACCTAGAGAAAGAATTCTGCTAAATTAAATGGATTACAGGTTGTTTCATAGTTAAATCGTAGCCAAACGGTTTATCTGTTAACACAGATGGTGTTCTGTACAAATTTAACAGTACGTCTGTCAAAACACATACTTTTTCCCAGCTATTGCATTAACAGAACTTCTGTTATCTATTAACAGTCATGACATATTTGTGTTCTGTAAACTGTACAGCCTAACGTGTTTAAATACTGTACTCTACAGAAAATTCAACAGAGTTTCTGTCAGTTAAAATGTATACATTTATTTCTGTTAAATTTAACATAAAAATTGTTGCAGTAACAGACAGTCGAAAATAACATAAAATCTATTCTGTTGGTGATCAACACAACTGTTCTGTGGAAGAAAAATAACAACATTACCATTCAAATTAACAGATTAGCTGTTAGTTTAACAGTGATCGCTGGGAATATTGTGCAGATATAGTCTGTTAACAGGCCAGTTTGTTGAAACAACAGGTAGTTTCGTTAATTTAACCCATTATTTCTGTTAAATCAGCAGATATATGTGTTAATCCTTTTTAACAGTGCGGTCTGTTGTTTTTCTCGGTGTACGCGTAGTGCAGCAGTAATGTCAGCAGTTGCTATGGTTGTGGTTGTGGCTGCGGCTTACTGTTTGCTACTTGAGAAGGTGAAAATGAGTGCGGTGTGTGGCTGATGTTTTTACAGGCTGCCTTGCGAGGGTAAGTACTTTTTAATACGAGGAGTGATTAAGAAGAGTGTGGAATTTTCTTTTAAGCTGAAATTTCAAAGTGTTTCTTAAGTTTACTATTTTATGATTCGAAGTGAAAAGAAAAATTGTTTCAACAATTCCCGGAATGCTAGATTTCTCTTAAGATATGCTCTCACGCGCATATATAATATGTTGCACTTACGACCTTAAATGGCTGACTTCGTTTCATGGAGCATTTAAAATAGATTAAAAGATGGGTAATGGGGTTTGGACATGCCTGTGGACATGCACTCACAGTCGCACGAAAAGTATGAGAAAGAAGAAGGAAGGAGGTCCAAGTGCGTAAGAGCGAAGAGTAATAGTAGAAAAATCTATGAGAGCTGCTCCAACTTGCTAAAAGCTTTAAAGGCGAGCTGGCGACTAATGTTCAGAGTATACCAAATTCATGGAGTATACACTTTTCCATACATGTTTAGCAAATCCCTACTCCCTAAATATTTTAAGATACTTATTCGAGTACATAAATATATGCATCTTTATGAGCCTGCCTTATAGTCAACTTATCATACACATAATTGCAGTTTTTATGTTCCATTCAAGCAAATAGACTGTTGGACATGTACAATTTCTTTTTTTTGCCATTTTAATTATCGCTTAACATTTTGGTATGACATAAAATATGGTAAGACATAAAACTACGTTCTTACAAAATTAAGCTAAAAATAAATTTTGGGAGTTGAAATATTGCATAACATAAATTATTGCTAACCATAAATATTTCAAAACAAAAAAGTTGGATTAATATAAATTTTTTTCCGTTAGTTAATGCATAAATAAAACATTATAAGTACAAAATAGGGAGCAACATAAATTATTGTATGACATAAAATATGGCGTAACATTAAAAATGGCTATTTATAAAATGTTCTTAGGAAGTAATTGCATAAATTAGTGTTGTAAGTATAACATATTGTACACCATAAATTATTGTCAAACATAAAATTTGGCATACCAAAAAAAAAACGGATGAACAAACAATTCAAATCAAATTTTGCTGAATGTATGTTTAACATATTTTACACCATACATTATTGTCAAACATAAAATATGGCATACCAAAAAAAAAAGTATAAGCATACAATTCAAATCAAATTTTGCAGAATAAATTTTTGATTTTGATTGAAAAATTTTAAGCAAAACTTTAACTCTAATTCCTCATGAAATTAAATCCCGAAGCGTTATGCGAAATTAAAAACTGATAGAGATTCTCCTGAGTTTACTCATCTTTTCAAAAGTAACATTGAAGGAGACACTTAATATAATTTGTGCTATAGCAAAACAAGAAAGAAGAAGAATGCGGTAGCTTTGGATTTGTGTGTGTAGGAGAAATTTTCCCTGTAGTAAAATGCTTAACTAGTGTATGAAAACACTAGTTTAATCCTAGTATGTTGTAGTTGATATCATACCAGTTCGCTAATAGTAAGAAAACCAAACAGTAAAGAAAATTTTAATTTTCCGACGTTCTCTGTTGAAGGGAGCTTTAATAGTAAGGGGTTTTCGTTGTCGACAAGCAAGGGTTTCAAGTCCTGTATTTTTACGTAAGTAACTTATTTATTAATTTTGCGAAATATAAAAGCAACAAGCAAAAGAAGGTAGTATTTAACCGGTATACAGCACAACTAACACTTCTTATGAAGAGAGATTGAGCAGATGAGCAGAAAAATTAACTACTCAAAGCAAAAATGTAAAGTATTTTTGCGCTAGCTAACAACCAGTAATTTTTCCTACAGGGTTGCTATGGCGTGCCTACACCCTGAACTATCTACATATGTAAAGTCGATTCAAAACAACAACTTCGCTTCATTTTTATTACAAAAATGCTATAAAAACAAAGTTGAAGCAATCAAATTGCGAAATGTCATCAAACAAGTTAAAGACATTTTCACAAGAAAAGGTAAAGTGTTATAAAATGCGAAACGATTTGTGTGGCAAAGCGAGAATTAATGAAAAACAGGCAAAAAAAAACAAAATAATAATATAAAAAAATAAGGAAAAATAAAAAAAAAATCTGGCACAGCTGTTTTTTGGGGGTAGGTGCACAGCAATTTGAGACGCAGAATGTCAACTTTGCAAATGGCAGCTGGTAAAAATACAAAAACAAAAAACAAAAGCGAAATCAAAAACAACATTACGCAGCAACGAAAAGTACAAAGCAAAACAAATCGAACTTTTCGATTTCAATTTTTTATGATGCAGAAAATTAGAAAGAAACTTTTATTATTTGTGGGTGTGTGAGCGCAAAATATTTGAAGAAGTAAACAAAAAGAGAAGAAAACAAAGAAATTTTAGGTAAACAAGATTTGTATGAAATTGATTTGAGTTGCGTCAAAAATTGTATTTTGCTCTTTAATTTTGAAATTTTTTTCCAATTTTATTTTGATTATTAAATTTTATTTTTTTTTTTCTGATATTTGCTGTAATTTTTGTTTTATTCAAAACATTATTTGATTTTTTTTTTCAAACTTCTCTGTGCCTTTATTTTGACTTTTTGTTATTTATTTTTTTTTATTTTGATTTTTCTTTAATTTTTTTGTTAATTAAAATTTTCTTTTTGTATTTATTTTCTGTTCCCTACACTTTTAATTATTTTCCATTTCTATTTTTCACAATATTCAATTGTTTTTATTATAATTTCTTGTATATATTTACAGAAATTTTGCCACACACCGCATGCCGCTGTTCGACCTGCTCTGCCACGCCTTTGTTTTGCCCATCAATTGTTTGGCCTCATCAAGACACGTGTTTCCGTTGTTGGATGTGGTGCTTGCACGGGTGCGTTTCTTTCATTATGTGGCATTGGGACTGTTCTCTCAGCTCTCGTTCGGCGTTCGCGTCGCGCCGGCATGCGTAGACAACAAATAATGAGAATTAGAAAAACACAGCAGCTGATGAGTAGAATATACGGTAACCAATCGTTGTAGGACGACATAATATTCAAATTTTGTAAATTCAAAATTTTTAAAACAAAAAATTCACAAATACAAAATAGATTACATTTTGGAATGACAGGGTGCGGTTGAAAGTGGCTTTTTTCTTCTATTTTTTGTTATTCGCTTTGCTTAGGGTTGCCAACAAGTGCAAGAGCGGACATGTTTTTTCATATGGTTCAGGTAGCTCACTACTTCCGGCCTTAGACAAATATCCTCTGCATACCCATCACTCCCCTGAAAGCGTTTCAAAAGTTCACATTTTGAGAGATTGTACTTTGAATCACTATCACAACCATCGAAATGTACCATGTACGGGACAAGGAGGGACAAAGGTGAGCGTTTGTGAAATTTACTATAAATCCTCTATAAAGGAGCCCAAGTTGTTATTGCATTTGTCATGAGATACAGTCTCAGGCAGCGAGTCATGTAATTTTTGGATGAAGATCTCGCATCAAAGCGAACTTCATCATAACACCATCAATAGGTCACTGATTGGCACCCACGGCCTGACGGAAGATAAGTACGATGTCACCAAAACAGTTCTTAGGACCACCCAAAACGTGCTTCTGAGCCTTGTCTCCGCTATGAAGTCAATATAGTGCTTTGCGACTTTAAAGCCAGTGTGGCCAAGAAGACATCTTCGGCCTAACAGTTCATGAAGCGTCTTCAAATGGTTTGAGGCTGAACGACTTCGCCCAAAATATAGTTGTCCTTACTACTAACTTCCAGTTTAGGAGAATATATGTTGTTGTTGTTGTTGTAGCGGCTAATTTACCCCGCTTAGGGCAGGCTTTGTCAATCTTAGTCGCCGAGGTCATCCAAAGGGAGGTCCAAGAAACGTGCTGTTTCGAGGGGATTGGACCGAAGGGAGAGGGGGGTTAGATGAGTCGGTTTAAGGGGGCATGTGAAGAGGTGGTTAGTCGGTGGGGTCGAGTCTGGATAAGTAAAAGTTTAACCTAATACAATATTTAGATGTTAGTTGTGCCAGGGTCACGTGGGTCTCTCGCTGGGGTCGAGTCTGGATAAGTAGGAGTTTAACCTACTACAATATTTAGATCTAAGTTGTGCCAGGGTCACGCGGGTCTCTCGAGGCAGCTCGAGCTCGTTGTCTGCAATTGGTGGTGGCTTAACTCCGAGCACGCCATTCACGGGAAGGGAGTCTTTGAAAGTGTTGACTGACTGCTGGTGAATGGCGTTCAGTGCTTGTCTGTACGCCATCCTGTCCAGCGGTTGTTGTACGTGTTACTGGATGGTGCTCTTCAAGTCAAGTACTCCCTTTCTGATTTACCTAGGTGGAGGTTCAGCTTTACCTTGCAGTGAAGATACATACATTTTTCTGGGCAGAAAAAATCGTCCGTCAGCAAACCCAAGGAAGAGTCGAGGCGGATTGGTGGGAGCAGACAGCCAGCTGCGGACCGGCAAGCTATCCCTGCCTCCAATGATTTTCCACCACCCACCTGCCTGCCTGAATAAGACAATAAAGAGGTGGGAGAAGATATTTTATCAGGTGAGATATTCAAAAATATTGGCGAAGTGCTGTTTAAGTCCTAATGTGATTGGATGAAAGTACGTCGATAACGATTGGAACTTGAGAGTATCCTCTTGCACAATCCACATTAAAGGGACGAGCCATCGATATAGAACTGAACTGGCATTATTAGTAGTGCTTGCCATTACTGGCGCATGCTGATTGGATGAGATTGAGGGGTAAAAGGGAACGAAAGTTGTGCAGTTGGGTGAGGGATCGAATTTATTTTGGTGAGCTTGGTTAGATGATGGTGCAAAATCACTAGCACATTCCTTTCTGTTAACAATTCATCGCATCCTGTGGTTCCTCAGAAAGTGTTGCAGCGAGAGGGAGAGAAAGCGTGAGAGAAGGAGCGAAAGAGAGAGATAAATTATACTCTAAAAAATTTGCATTTCTAAGCCATTGCCGGCACTTGAAAACACCTAGGTATCCCAACTTGGAAATTAAATGTCTTCCCACTGCGCCTTTTTCTCTATTCGCACATTTCGCTCCTGTGAAAACAACCTCCAGCATAGCTAGTACACTTAGCACCGCTCTTTTCGCTTTCTCTCTATCTCTTAAACTTTTCCCATTAAAACGGCGCTCCCCAAATCTACAACATTCAAAAACTAATAAAAAAATTTGTACATACACAGCTGCCATCTGAAAGGAGTAGAAGTAAAATGGAAATAAAAAGGAAAATCCCTTTTGAGTTCCCCTTTAGAGTTTCTATAATTTCTTTCAACTTTCCAATGCTTTTCCTGCAATTTTCAACACCTTTTAATCGGGTTGAGTCGATAAGTCGTAGCTACATATATGCATAAGTTCTGCCGTTTCATGCTATAACCTTGTTAAATGACAATTTTTAGATGTTTTTCAAAAAGAGACTAGTCTCGCACTAGTTCAATATGACCAAAAAAAGGTACTAATTTCAGTTTTTAAACAAATTTGCTTGAAACGCTTGTAATAAAATTAATTATTTCTTCTTATTAAAAATTTTGTACTTTTTATTAATTGTAAAATTTTATAAATTATTATATAAAAAATAATAAATGTTTCCAAGTATTAAAAGGTATATACTCAATAGTAAGAAAATCAAACATTTTCAAGCATTATCAAAAAAAAAAACAAATTAATAAAAATTTGGATGTGGTTTGCAATAAAGAATTAATAAAATTTGTGTAACTAGTACCAGTTTTCTACTTTGCGGATGAGTCCTAGGTTAGTAAAACAGTTTATATGGGAAGCTAAATTTTTTTTAATATTGTAAAATTTCGATGCAGTTTTGCTTCTTTCGGCCTAGTACTAACCTTGTCCGAAAATTACAGTGGTAAACTAGTGTTTTTCGGACTAGTTTGTTTGTTTTACTTTGTGCTGTTATATATATTTTTTTAAATGTTTAGTAGGAATTCATTCAAAAAATTCCGGTAGTGAACTAGTGTTTTTCGGACTAGTTTGTTTATTTTACTTTGTGCTGTTATATATTTTTTTAAATATGTTGATTTAAATGTATAGTAGGAAAAAATTCCAGTACTGAACTAGTGTTTTTCGGACCAGTTTGATATTTTTACTCTTGTGTATATTTAAATGCATCGACTTAAATGTATTACTATGTCTTCTTCGTATAAATTCCTCCCACCCTCCTCACATTTTTATTTCTCTAAAAGTAGCAAATTTAATTTCTTCGCGTGTTGTTAGTCGGTATGTGTATATAATGCATACACACACACACATGCACGTACATATGAGCCCCCATATTGGCTTTTAGTTTTATCCTTTGAGTCTCACGTGAAGTTTAGCTGTCTGAAAAGCTTGTTAGTGGAACATCAAGCTAACACATTTCGACTTCGCCTTTCCCTTTCCTTGCTTTTATTTTGCTCTTTTTTTGTTGTTGAAAATTGTTTGCTTTTGTTTTTGTTACATTTTTCTTGTATTTCGTAAGGAGATTAACATTTAAAGCGAGCATTTAAATTGCATTTCAATGACTTTTTAATGCGTTGGCATTTTAGCGTGCGTGCGGGTGGCATATGGAAGGATATATGGTTATATAGTATATACTCGTACGTACCATACATGCGCATATGACGTAGCGTGTATAGTGTGCAGAAATCGCAATCTGCTTTGTGAGTTAAATATCAAATAAATTGCATTAACGTTAAGCGTGATATTTTCACTCAGAAATTGGCAGTTAAATTCCCGAAGGATTTGGGGCGAAAAAAAGGGGTTAAGTCGGGTGGAAATGTTGAAAGATTGAAATGTTAAATTATCTAATTTAAGTGAAGGATTTTTAATCTTTATACCTGAAAGAGTTGCAGTCAGTAAATATACTAGTCTCGCTCTCCCTCTAGTTCGAAATGAGTATGTATTGACACTTGCAAGGAAAATTGATGAAAAGGAAAAATTAAAAAAAAAAATTAAAAATCTGTGCAAACTCCTCAGATGGCTGCTTATTTGGGTGCGTTATGAATTAAAGCCAAGAGACGTCGAACGTCGATTCTGCATGTCGGAAATATTGCTTCAACGGCACCAAAAGAAGTCATTTTTGCATCGGATTGTCACTGGCGACAAAAAATGGATTCATTATGATAATCCAAAGCACAAGAGATCGTATGTGAAGCCCGGCCAAACATCGACATCCACGCAAAGCCGAATATCCATGGTGCCAATGTTATACTATGTATTTGGTGGGAGCACAAGGGTGTGCTCTATTATGAGCTATTGAAATCGGGTCAGACGATCAATGGGGACCTCTGCCGAAAACAATTGATTCGTTTGAAAAAGGCCATCGCGGAAAAATGACCAGAATATGCGACCAGACACGAATCAATAATTTTTCATCATGACACCGCTCGGCCACATGTTGCAATGCCAGTTAAAAACTATTTGGAAAACTGTGGGTGGGAAGTTCTACCTCACCCGCCTTATAGCCCAGACATAGCACCTTCCGATTACCACTTGTTCAGATCAATGCAGAATGCCCTCACCGTAGACGCTTCACTTCAGAACAGGGTAACAGAAATTGGCTCGACTCTTTCTTGACATCCATTCAGGAGAAGTTCTTTTGGGATGGGATCCACAAACTGCCAGAAAGATGGGCAAACATCGTAGCTTCCGATGGGCAATACTTTGAACATGAAATGTATAACAATTTTTTCACAATATAGTCTTAATTTTCGAAATAACGGCACGAATTAATGCATACATCAATATTTACTTGTTATTGATTATTTTTTAATTTCTTTTTAAATTTATATACCTCATTTATTTTAATTATGGTTTTTTGATTTTTATTTATTCGTTTATTCATTTATTTATTTAAATTATGTTACTTAATATATTTATTTTTCTTTTATCATATATTTGATTAGTTATTTTTTCTATTTACGTGTTAGTTTTATATTTATTTTAATACCCAATGGTTAATTTATTTAATAAAATTCAAAAATTTTAAATAAATAATTAAATGAATAAACAAACAAAAAAATATTAATTAATTAATATAGAATAATAATTAAATGAATAAATAAGCAAAGATATTAAAGTAGGTATTAAAATTAATGTCAATAAATACCTATGAGTTTAGTTTCTGTTTATTTATTTATTTTTATAGCTTTTAATGTTTATTTACTTAATTAATATCATTTCATTAAACTAATTTTTTTATTTGTTTTACAATTCATCTCTTTTTTTATTTATATATTCATAGCTTATTTATTCACTGATAATTTATATATTTCTATTTTATTTTTATGTGTATGTATTCTTCTAATATTAATTTTATATTTTTTATTTGTATTGTATTTTATTTATTTTTATGTTTTTAATTTATTATGTGTTTATTTAATTGTTAAGCTCGTTTTTTAATATTTTACTTCACATATTTATTTATTTGTATTTATTTATTTACTTATTGCTCAGATTTATATATACAGTTTTTATTAAGTAATTAACCTTATTTTTTTAGTAATATATTTATTTAAAAATCATTTTGCTCATTTATCTAATTATTTTCTTACATATAAATTTTTTACTGATATATTTATTTTTTGTTGTTTTTATTACATAATATTTTATGTATATTTATATGTATTCATTTATTTTTTACATTAATTTTTTATTCATTTATATACATTTATTTATATTTTTTCTAATTTTTACTCACTTATTTATTTTTCCCAACTTTTCCTTTCAAATTTTATAAATTTTTCCTTAATGTTTGCCTCTAAGCAAAAATTTTTCTCATCAGTTTACTAACTACACACATTCTTAATTAACCTTACCTACACTAATCCCAAATCAGAATTATCAACAAAACCCTATCGCTGCTTGGAGCACTGATAACACACATAAGTATGTATGTAAATAAAACTTTTTCTTTCTCTCTCCGTGTATATGTATCCCATTACCGTTGTTTCGCAAATATTTATCTACAAAACATTTGATTCGAAAATGTTATTTAGCTTTGTGTATACAAAAGCAATTAACCACAAACAAAAGCAAGCGAGTGGAAATGAACAAATATACCTATGGATAAAGATACTGTATTGTATATATACATGTATACATATGTACATATACAGATTTGACTGTTGTGTATTTAATTTCACCTTTTCTATGCGAGTAGTTGTTAGTTGCAGGTGTGTACTGTTATTTAATATTTCTCTGTTAATTTGTACGATGCCACCCGTGTGAGTCCAACTCACACTCATCAGTATCAATATCATCAACATGTAGACAATTGTTTGTACCAGAAGCGCATACATGTGTTTATATACATAGTTGATCTCACTCATACTATTGGCCACCATTTAATATTTGGCTTTTGTATTTTACTTTTTGCTTTTAGTTTGATTGCAGTGGTTGATTAACAGCGTGCAGCTGGTGTGGATTACACAATTATCTATGCGTACGTGTATGTGTAAATATATAACAGTGTATGTTTAAACCGTACTAATTTAGAAAATTATTTTGCATCGCATGAGCATACATAGCTATATACATTTTGCTTAGCTGGAATCGGCACACTTTGTTTTACCTGGGACTGTCATGGCGTATACGTAACCAAACTGTATGTCAATTATAAGCGTAAGGAAAAAGTGCCGAAATTTTGTTATCTATTTCTACATATGCACATATACACGTATTATATTATTCACGAAAGAGCAAAAACTAAGAATAGAAACTTAAACATAATTTCAATCAATAATTTATGGATTACAAAGATCAAGATTTTTGATCTCTTTAAAAGTTAAAATTTAAGTTCAGGACCTAAGTCCTGATTAGCCTTCCTCTAGAAGTCCACTTTTCTTCCAATTTCCCAAATGATATCTGCACCCTTGCGGCATGTTGAACACACACAGTTTTTCTGCTATTGTTTTTTTATTTAAATTTATTTTATTTTATTTCTTTTTCTGTATTATTGTCATTGTAAACAGAGAATCCCGTAGTCTCATAAAAACAATGTTCGCATAAAATAAATAAATCCATATGTGCATACCAGTACATACATATATATTCATTTATCACGTAAGCCATAAATCTCTGTCTATAACAAATATGAAAGGTAAATACAAAAATAATAAACAAATAAATATTGAAAAAAGGACATGCCCACAGGGTAAAAGCGATAAGTGCAGCACGAACGTAGAGCAAACAACACAATAATAATATATAAAAAATTTCAAATTTTATTGAAATTCATATGAATAAAGAAAAATGAAATAAAGAAATTAACAAATAAAATAAAGTAAGGTAAAGCAAAATTAAACAAAATTAAATTAAAAAAAATAAAAAAAAATAAAAAAAAGCAAATAAAAAGCATAACATAAAAAATAATAATATAAATAAAAATAAAATGAAATAAAATAAAATTAAATTAAATTATTCTAAATAATCCGATATAATAAAATGAGGTAAAAAAAATAAATTAATATAAAATTAAATGAAATAAAATAAAATTAAATTAAATAAGATAGATAAAATAAAATAAAACCAAATAAAGTAATAAAAAAAATAAAATAATGGAAAATAAAATAATTAATAAAATTAAATTAAATAAAAATAAAATTAAATAACTTAAAATAAAATTAAATTACATTAAATAAAATTAAATTAATTTAACAAATTTAAAAAAATTTAAAATAAAATGAGGTAAAAAAATAAATAAATAAATTAAATATTATAAATTCAAATAAAATAAAAATAAATGTAATAAAAAAAATAGACTAAAATAAAAATAAATAAAATAAAAGAAAATAAAATAAATTAAAATAAATTAGAATAAAATAAAATTGAATAAAAATAAAATTGAATAGTTAAAAAAAAATTAAGTTACACTAAATAAAATTAAATTAATTTAAAAAGATTTAAAAAATTTGAAATAAAATGAGGTAAAAAAATAAAATTAAATATTATAAATTTAAATAAAATAAAAATAAATTAAAGAAAATAAAATAGACTAAAATAAAAAGAAAAAAATATAAAAGAAAATAAAATAAATTAAAATAAATTAAAATAAAATAAAATTGAATATTTAAAAAAAAATTAATTACATTAAATAAAATAAGATTTGTTTAAATAAATTGAAACAATATAAAACAAAATAAGGTAAAAAAAATAATACAAATTAAAAAAATAAATTAAAGTAAACAAACGGAATAAATAAAATAATATAAAATGAAATTAAATATAACATATAAAATAAAATAAATTAAATTAAATAAATTTTAAATTAAGTTAAATAAAACAAAATAAAATGAAAAAAACAAAATAAAATAAAATATCCTAAGAAAACTAAGAAAATAAGTTAAATTTAGAGTATAAACAGAACTAATTGAAATAAAATTAAAATTTGAAATACAAATAAAAAAGCAGAAGTGTGGTAAATTATAATAAATGAAAACATAGGGAAATAATGTGAACTAAACGAAATTAAAAGCAGTAAATTATTTCAGCCTCAACATTAATTGCGGAAGTTAAATAAAATAATTTAATTACATACAAGCTAAAAACCTATTATTATTTATTTAATTTGCTTCACTTACCGCCCAAATCATTGAAAATTATGCGGAAGCAATTCGTTGCTCATTAGAGCAAACTGACACATTTCCGATAATTTTTTGCGCTCTTGTTTTGATTAAATAACATACTAAAATAATCACTTATGCACATAATGATGCATGCAACCAGTGCAAGCGTGGTAGTTATGTATAAAATAATTATACATAAATGCATTCATAAATAAATTTATGCATGTTGTGCTCCCACTTAAATTGCCAAATCACACACTGACATGAATAAAATGTGGAAATATGAAATTAATGCTTGACATAATTTATTAAATATTTAGAAATGTGTGCTTTCAAGCGGTTACCACATATATAATTTGAAATAAACTAATTAATTTATTCATAACATCATATCCGGCATGGGAGTTAATATTTTTAGTTGTGTAACTTTTATAAATAAATCATATGAAATTTGTATATATAATATTATTGTTTTTTTTTTTATAAACTCCAGCGGATGTAAAAATTAGAATTGATGTTTTCCTTATTTTCCTGGAGTTTGGTTAACATAAATTTATTGCTTTGATTATTCGTAGCATTTTAGTCCCTTTACAATTTTTAAAAGAATTTTTTATAGTTATTTTTTGGTTTCTATAAATATATTTTAATTGAAAAATTAATATTCTGTTTTATTCATCAGATGATTAAAAAATAATAATAAATAATTGAATAAATAGGTGTACTTAGTGCTATACAAAAAATGAAAGAATGAAAATAATTAAATAAATAAATAATGTAGTTTTGCTTTGAAAATAAATAAGCAGATGCATAACATTATACGTATGGAAATGTAAATATCTGTATATAATATAAATAAATAAATCAATTAATTGAAAAATAAGTCTTAAAATATGAGAATAAGAATGTTAAAATCTTTAATAAATATATTAGTTAGATTAAAAATATATAGAAACACGTCCTACCATTTATTTATTTTTAAATTTTGGTATAAAAATCTCACTTGTGGAAAAAAAAATATATATCTCTATATAATATAAATAAATAAATCAATTAATTAAAAAATAAGTGTTAAAATATGAGAATAAGAATATTAAAAATTTAAATAAATATATTAGTTAGATTAAAAATATATAGAAACACGTCCAACCATTAATTTATTTTTAAATTTTGGTATAAAAATTTTACTTGAGGAAAAAAATCACTCATACGCCGTGTAGTCTCAAAGAATATTTTTTATTTAATTTTCCACAGCTCAGAGAGCCACCAGTTGAGCGCAACTAAATACGAAACAAGCGCATATCTCTGTGCAGACTTCATTGCTTTACTCAAAATATATCCTTCCGTTACTTCAACTTATTTTCCACTTATAATGAAAATTACATTTTTCATATTTCAAACTACTCAAGTCAGCAGCAATGCAAGCGCCTTACCAACGCTGACCAACAACAACCACAACAACCGGACAAGAGTATGAAAATGTTTATGAAGCACAAGCAAATTAGGCAAAATGTTATTACAAGAGATTTTGCATAAGCAACCAGGAGAGGCGATTGGACAAATAGCGCAGTGACGGCAGGCTGCTGTAATGGATAGTTGGTAAGAAAGTAGGAAAACTGTGGGTGATGGAAAATAATGTGAAAGAGAAAACACTACATGGAAGAGGTATAGTGTGGCGAGGTTAGAAGATATGCCTTTGTACTTTTTTCTCTCCACTTTTCGGCTAACTGCAATTCAGCTGTCTGGCCGCTTGTCTTTGAGGAAATGTGCATATAAATATGATAAAGCAGGCAAATGAGATGTATGAGGTTTGAGATTTCGCCGCTTGGCTGGCTGTTAGTTGTTATGGTTGTCCTTAGACTTAAATATATATTTATATATATTTTATATTTGACTGGTTCATTTGGGGTAAGCAGTTGGCTGACTGGTTCGTTGACTAGTAGACAGACAATTTGCACTTTGCTCCAAAAATTTCAATTTATTATTTCAAATTTGCTACGCTGGTGATCTGGGAGGCTAGGGCACTCTAGCTATAAGTAGGAGGAAGCGATGACTTTACATCTGTTACGCGTTTGCGCTGCTCCCAGCAAAAGTCGACTATAGTCATATCGAAGTCGGTTTTATGTAGAGCCTACTGCTCTAGCCATAAAATAAAGCAGACAACCCCATAAAATTCATATTAGAGTTCAAATCGTTGGTAAAGCATTCGTATGGTCCGAAACAATTTTTTCATGATATCGCGATGGGTTTATTTCGGCCTTTCTGTGTTGATGTTCGCAAGTCCGCATGTCCGCATGTCTACTTTTTTTACTTCTCTACCCAGATCCCCTAGAGATTTTAAATGATCTAATAGATCTTTACAACTATGCTCTGCTTCGAATCTAGGGATCTCCTTTTCGGCAGGCTTGACTCCTAGAAAATTTGTAAGCAGTTGAACGGAGTTCATTGTAGTCATCTTAGAAGATAGATACTTCTTTTCGAAAAGTCCTCTGGCCTGAATTTTGCGGTATCCATAAAAGTCTCTTTGCCTCTTACCTAACCTTCTTTTAATAGGCTCACTTACAACATCTAAGGAGGAGTTAGGTACTGTCTATCCACAACAGATCCCTCCTTAGTCCCTTCTATATACTACTTTATTACTGCTTATTTATACATATCTATATGTAGTCACAGCTGTCCTGGTTGCCTTAGGAATTCCAGCTAAAATACTAAAAATCACATAAAAATAGCTCCAGGAAAATCAAGTAAATAAAACAGAGAAAATGCAAACAAAACCCACACTAAGACACACAAAAATAAAAAACAAAGCTCATGAAGATATATAAAAATACAAATATACAGCATTCTTGTCCAATGCAAGCATGAAATTGCAAATACAAGCACAATTGAGTGGGTGACAGGGAAGAGATTACGAATCTACAGCTGTGGCAGCAGCAGCGGAAGCCAAGAAGATGCAGAAGATAAGACGTATTTCAGCTGCAGTGAACAAAGATGATAATAAAAATAAAATGCCTAGACACACACACACACATAGCTCAAACCTTTCACTGCAATTGTGGAGCTAAAACCCATTAATATCCTGTGACATGACCTCGATAGCGCGCCAGCAAATGTAGACCACCAGCACAGAGTGGAAGTGTAGAAAAGGAAACAAAAAATAGTGTTGGCGCTGCGAGAAGATGCTAAAGCGGAAATGCAACGCCATACAATAGTTGGCGATGCCAGATGTAGCCAGCAGCAGAGAAAAACGCAATAAACCAGCAGAGAGAGAGTAAAAATTTTGTTAGGCAGCTGGCCAAGTAAGCCATTCCTTCCATGTGTGTGTGTGTGCGTGTTTGTGAGAACCAAAGAAATGCACGAAATCCTACGACAGTCCCGCCTAACGCCTAAAAATATGCAAATACTGAGCGCCTGCTTGACTGGCGACGGAAATTTAGATTTATAAACTAAATATTTAGAAATGCAAGCAGAAACAGAACAGAAATGCAAACATATATATGTGTCTAGTCAATTGTTTTTAACAAAATCACATTACAAATGGTAGCCAAACAAGTTTTATTGGAAAAATGAGGTGATAAACAATATATAGAATTCATTTATGAATTCTTCCATTTCATTTTGTCCTTTTTTTCAGTTTATTTAAATTTACTTTAGTTTAAATTAAGTATCTCTAATTTAAATTCACTTAATTTTTTATGTTTTTAAATAATTTGTTTTTGTTTTAATAATTTATTTTAAGTTTTTTTATGCAAAAATTTCAATTATTTCACTTTATTTTAAAATTTGAATTTTTTTTTAATACAAATAATATTGTTTAATTTTATTCCTTTAGTTAAGATTTATTATATTTGATTTCATATCTATCTTATTTTTTTATTTATTTTTTTTTAAATTTATTTTACCTTACCTTTTTTAGTTTTTCTAAATTTTTAAATTAACTATTTTTACAATTTTTTGTTTTAACTTAAATCAGATAAATAATAGATTTAGTTAAACTTTATGTAATTCAAATTTTCTTTTATTTATGCCAGATTTTCCTTCATTTATATCTTATTAATTTTGTTGTTTTATTTTACTTTACTTTATTTTATTTTATCTTGTTTTCTTTTTATTTTATTTATGTTTATTTTAATTTATTACACTATATTTTATTTTATTTTTCATTTTTTTTTATTTTCATTAAATTTATTTTAATTTAAATTAATTAATTTTATTATTATTATATATTATTATATTACATTATTTTAATATATATTATTTAATTTTTTTAATTTTCTTAAATTTTATTTTATTTAATATTATTTTATTTATTTTACTTTAATTTATATTATTTTATTTTTTCTTTATTTTTTTTTATTTTAATTTATTTTGTTTTGTTTTATTTTATTTTTATTATTTTATTTTATTTTTTTTTATTTAATTTTATTTTATTTTATTTAATTTTATATTATTTTATTTTATTTTATTTTAATTTATTTTATATTATTTTTTTTTATGTTATTTTATTTTATTTTATTTTATTTTATTTTATTTTATTTTATTTTATTTTATTTTATTTTATTTTATTTTATTTTATTTTATTTTATTTTATTTTATTTTATTTTATTTTATTTTATTTTATTTAATATAGTATAATTTAATTTAATTTTATATCATTTTATTTCATTTAAAACCCTTAAATGAAATTAATTTCAATGGAATTATAAAAATAATTTAAAATAATAAAAGTTAAAATAAAATGATGACAGAAATTTTTTTATTTCTTTCGTTTTGTTTACTCAAGCCAAATAATATTATTTTTTACTTTACATTTACGAATATGTACTCAAACATTGCTTTATGCATTTTATGAAATCTTATTCCCCTTTTTTACATGAAAAGTCAATATATTGTAATTGACGTGCAATAAATATGTATGTGACCGCTTTTAATATTTTATAACGAAGTCAATGACATACACAGAAATATTTATGTTTCGTGCTATACAAATATGTATGTTTGTACATCTGAGTGCCAATGAACTTTTGTCTGGTTATATTGTATTCTCATATGTGTACGTATGTATATTTATGCATATAAAAAATTGTGCTCACAACCATATTGCTTGGGGATATTTGTCAAATATATGAGCATATGTCTGCTTGTTTGCTCTCGTATGCAAATACACTTTTCATACATTTACAGTTTACATTTTTTTCATACTGATTTTGATGAAATTGTCAATATTTTAATGGTTATATTTTTTGAAGAAGCAAAACGATCGATTTGTGAAGCAGTTTAATTTTGATTCTTTATATTTTCAGTGTTTGGAACATATCAGCTTTTTAGTGAAATTTATAGAGAAAATAAAGGCTTAAATATAAAAAAATAGTATGTATTTAATTTTGAAAAAAAAATAAATAATATTAATAATAATTGCCTTGAGACACTATTTCAAATTTAAACCGAAACTCTTGTATGGAAGTACTGCTTCGAACCGGGAAGGCAAGTGAAATTAGGCTAGATGACCGATCACGTTTATCAAACTACCATCGTACTCACCTGAAAAGAGACAAAAGTAAAAATTAGAAATTAATCAGTTGGTCAATTGGCTTGAAATATTTCAGTTAAAAAATTAAATGATATCAAGTCTGTATATTCGAAGCATTATAAGTGAAAATACTGCTTATTCATGTTTAAGGTATGAAAAAAAGAAATCTTGCATACGTAGTTACTGTTTTACTTATAAACATCATTTCAGCGTAAAGCAGATTTAATTAATTTGCATTAAGGTTAAAATTAAATATTCATTAGAAGAAATATTAAAAAACCGCTGAGAATTCGAAACGTTTTATAATAGTTGAAGTTTCACTTTGATTTACATTCTACAGCATTTTCGTATTTTTACATTTTCATTTATTTTATTGTATTTAACGTGATTTTCTTTCATTTTATTTTTTTTTCTTTTTATTTTGTTTAATTTTAACTATTTTTATTTTAATAAAATAAAATTTTTTTATAGCTAAAATATAATTTTACTTAGTTTTATTTTGGCCATCTAAATTTGGTTATATTTATATTATTTTTTTTTTAATATATAATTTTGTTTTCCGTTCTATTTTATTTTAGTGTAATTTATTTCATTTTATTCCTTTACATGTTTTTATCGCATTTAATTTAATTTAATTATTATTTTTATTAAATTAATTTAATACAAATTAGCGTAATTTAATTTTACTTTATTTTCCATTAACTTATTTCAGGGAAGTTTTTTTTTTAATTTAGTTAATTTTAATAATTTTCTAATTTGAGCTAAATTTTTAAAATAAATTTCTTGACTATTGTTTCTTTCATAACCTTTTTATTTTATTTTATTTATACTTTTTATTTTAATTCATTTTATTTTATTGTCGTTTTTTATTTTCCAATATTTTATTTATATTAATATAAACTAATTTCTTTAATCAATTAATTATGTAAATTTTATATTTCGTTTCTATTGAAAATATAATTTTTTTTCTTATTTACGATAATTTTATTTAAGCTTAATGTATAAATATTCTGTTTTGTTTTAATATCGTGTATTTTATTAATTTTTTGTTTGTGTTTATTCTACTTTATTTTATTTTATTTCATTATATTTAGTTTTATTAAACTTTTATTCATATCAGTTTGTTTTAATTTAATTTATATCAACTAATATATTTTTATTTTGTTTTATTAATTCTTTATTAAATTTATTATTTTAATTTCTTTTAATTAATTCTATTTCATATTATTTTTATTTTCTTTCTTTATTTTTTTTAAACTTTTTATTCTAATTTGTTTTATTTTATTAAAGTATATTTTACTTTTAATTATTTTATTTTATAGTATATTTTATTTTTCATTATATTTTTTATATTACTATAATTTTTATTCAATGAAACATATATTTGTGGTACTTCTCTTCTATTTTGTTGTTTAAAATTATTCTTTTTTATTTTATTTTAGCTAATTGTATTAACTTCCTGTTTTATTTTAATATCATTTATTTTATTAGTTTTCTTTTCTTTTTATATATTTTTATTTTATTTTATATCTTTTCATTATATTCTAATAACTATTCTATAAAATGAAAAATAATTTAAATAATTTATAAATTTAAATTTTAATTTTGTTGCATTAATTTTTAAATTAGTTTATTAATTTTATTTTTTTCTTTTTGAAATTATTTTAATTTATTTTTTATATTATTGAATTTTTTTTATTTTCTTTTATTTTACTTTTTTATTTTCTTTTATTTTATTTTATTTTATTTTATTTTATTATATTTTATTTTATTTTATTTTATTTTATTTTATTTTATATTATTTTATTTTATTTTATTTTATTTTATTTTATTTTATTTTATTTTATTTTATTTTATTTTATTTTATTTTATTTTATTTTATTTTATTTTATTTTATTTTATTTTATTTTATTTTATTTTATTTTATTTTATTTTATTTTATTTTATTTTATTTTATTTTATTTTATTTTATTTTATTTTATTTTATTTTATTTTATTTAAATTAATTATTTTATTTTATTTTATTTAAATTAAGTTAATTAATTAAATTTAAGTTAATTTAATGTTATTTTATTTTATTTTATTTTATTTTGTTTTATTTTATTTTCTTTTATTTAATTTAATTTAATTTAATTTAATTTAATTAATTTAATTTTAATTTAATTTAATTTAATTAATTTAATTTAATTTAATTTAATTTAATTTAATGTTATTTTATTTTATTTTATTTTCATTAATTTTTTTGTCTTGTGTTTTTATTTCTTCATTATTTCTTTTCATTTTCCTTTTTTATGTTTATATTGCCATTTTCCGTTTGAATGATTTATTTGCTCATTTATCAAATATCAGACTTACCAACTAACGCTATCAAAATAAAAATATATGTATGTATATTAAAAAATAGATATTTTCGCATAAATTTCACACTCTCATATATTAAAAAATATGACACGCTAGAGGAAGTCAAGTTCAAATGTTTTTGAAAAATTTTGTTTTATTACTTTGTTTGCGTGTGCATTAATCACTTTTTATGGCTTATTCGCAATACACACACACACACACACACATCCACACACAAAACCCTCACTTACTATTTAAAGTATTTCTAGCGACGCGAATCGTAAACGATATGATCGCTCAATTCAAAAAGCAATGCAAAAGGAATATGCGCGCAATGCAAACGTGGAATTGCAAATCAAAAACAGAAAGGGCATACCGACTCCATCGCTTGCCAGGCACACCTGGTTGTAAAAACATAAAACAAGACACAAAAAAAATTGCCGCAATAAAGCACAAAACGAGTGGTAAGGCGAAATGTGGTTGGTTGCCAGTCCTCACTCGCATTCACATTCACATTCACCTTAACCTATAAATAATAAATTCTAACTACGTTTGTGACCCAGTTCGAGGGCGAAACGCGAATGTGGAACGCGTGCTTGTGAAGATGAATGTATGTACATAGGTATGTATGTATGAGCGCGTAACAGTTGTTAGAAAACATTTCCATTCAAATAACTCACATGCATATGAAAACATACATACATACATAGCACATTGTTATTGTCCTCCACTCGACCGTAAAGTGGGCAACGAAACGCCTCCAGCTCTGCCATTTACCCACGATTTGTGCTTATGCACCTCAGTTCAACTTATGCAGAGATATGAAGGAGCGAGTAGATGAAGCAGGGAGGGGACGGAAATTATGTGTAAAATGGCATAACCCCTTTTTGCGGTAGATTTCTATACATTTTTCACAAATTTGTCTTTTTCTATGCAGACGCACACACATACATACTCATACTCTACACAACCACAAGCGCTTGGTTAAACAGTAGCGTGTGTGTGGAGCAAATGCAAACATTTGTAGCAGGTAAAAAGCGTGCGAAGGAGAACAGCGAAAAGTATTGTCATATTTTTCATGCTATTTGTCATTTTAGTTACAGACACACTTAACGGTAAGGAAATTGGGTTAGTATGGAAATGGCGTAGATCCTATAAAGTGGCAATCTGTGGCGGGTGGATGGCATCATATATGCTTTAAGCTGGGAAATGTGGTTCAATAAGCTCACTTATACTAAGAATGCTGTGATAGCTAACAAACAGATATTTCGGAGCGAATTAGAGTGAGAAGCCGAATTTTTGGGTGCTGAGAGGTGTTTCGATCTTAAGTAAAGGAAATCAACTCTCAAGAGAAAGAACAGTAAGCCTCAACTGGGAGACCCTACTTTTGTTAGTGACCACTGTAAACGTATTACAGATAACTTAAAGAAAGATACAGAGAGAAAGTCTCAGGAATTTTAAAGCCAGCTTGTCGTTATCGTCTTAAAAATCAAGACTGTCGTGACTGTAGTACAAGAAATGTGATGAAAGGGGTGAGCACGAAGGTATACATGTCTCCCCAAAGGTTATATATGTGTTGGAAGAGAGAGAGAGAGTCTCCAACGCGTATTACTAACATAAATCTCTTTCGATGAACTTTTAGCCACATTCCACTCTAAAAGCTAACTTTTTCAATGCATGACTGATCTGTGCATATACCCTGTTGTTCTACATGACCCAAAATCCGCTTTATGAGCGCCTGTAGCGCTACCTCCGTCATTAACTCCAAACCGTCTCTGACGAATACGAAACAGACCAGACAAAGAAGGTATCTTCGGCGAAGCAGTCGGTAAAAGACACTTCCATGACAAAACAACCCAAATTTTTATGCGAAAGACGAAAGCTCCCCATCATTCTCTTTTCTTTACATATTTTTATGTCTCTCCTGGTTCTTGAAATCTATATAAGAACCTTCAATAACAAGGCCACCTGTTATATAATAAACGTTAAACAAATGACAACGAGCCGCGCACAATACACTTAGCTTCATTTTCACTTTATGCTGTATGAAAATTGCCAACAAAATTGTTTCTTTATTTTATTACAATTTATTTTATTTTAGTTTTATTTTTATTCAATATTTTTCTTACACTTTTCCCACCTTTTCTGCCTTTTATTGTAATTCTTTCATTTTCATTTTCCATTTACAATACGAAAAGAGAAAAAAAACCAAACATTTGGCGTGCAAAGTGCATAAAGGACTCCACACTGTATTCGTTACACAGTGAAACGCAAATATTTTGCCAATTTCCTTTGTTTTTATTTTTTTATATATATTTTTTTTTAGCGAGAAATCGACCAGGTTGCTGCGACAATGTAATAAAAAATGTAGAGAAAAAAATGAAAAATAAATATTTGCTTATCTCTGAGAATCAGCGATGAGCTCGGTTGTAATGTGGTCTGGTCGAGGGACAGCAAAGTATTGTGTTATAAAATGAAGTGGGGTTAATAAAGGGGTTGATTGCAATCGAAAAATGTCTGGAAGACCAAAAACGAGGCAGAGAGAAACCTACATCTCTTTTTCGAGTGATATACATATATTACGTTGAGGAGAAGATATTTTTTGAACTCTGCAGCTGCTGCTCTGTACAATCTAGGATAATGAAAGCTCAATTTCTAGGAATCCTGTGTATATAATTGACTTTTCGGAACGGTAACTCTAAATCCTACTGAGGTATAGACTAAGAAAACGGCAAAAAAATTCGTAATAAAAATAACTAAGGAACATGCAGTAATCATTTCATTTGAAAAAATTATTAGTTTAATTAGAAATTTGCTTTAATTTTATATACTTCATTTACTTATATTTATTTAGATTGAAATAAATTTAATTATCCTTTATATTGTTTTTTATATATGTATTTATTTTTTAATCCTTTTTAGTTAATTTATTTTAGTTCAACTTAATTTAATTTTAAACAGGCATATTTTTTAGATTTAATTATATTCTGCTTTTTTTAGTTTACTTTATTCAACTTCGTTTTATATTTTTATTAAATTTTATTTTGATTTAATTTATTTTATTTTTATTTTATTTTTTAATGTAATATTCATTTCTTATTATGTTCTTTTTTTACTCTTTCTTACTTTTTTATTTTATTTTATTTTATTTCATTTAATTTTATTTCATTTTAATTTAATTTAATTTTTTTATTATATTTTATTATTTTATTTTATTTCGTTTTTCTTTATATTGTTTTATTTCATTTTATTTTATTTTATTTTTTTTATTTTTTAAATCATATTATTTGATTTTATTTATTTATTTTATTTTACTTTATTTTATTTTATTTTATTTTATTTTATTTTATTTTATTTTTTTTATTTGTTTTTAATTTTATTAACTTTATTTTATTCTATTTCATTTTGTTTTATTTTATTTTATTTTATTTTATTTTATTTTATTTTATTTTATTTTATTTTATTTTATTTTATTTTATTTTATTTTATTTTATTTTACTTTATTTTATTTTATTTATTTTATTTATTTTATTTAATTTAATATAATTTAATTTAATTTAATTTAATTCAATTTAATTTAATTTAAGTTAATTTAATTTAATTTAATTTAATTTAATTTAATTTTATTATATTTTATTTTATTTTATATTATTTTTTTCTCTTTTATTTTATTGTTACTTAAGATATTTTAACTTATCTTTACATATTCTTTGTTTGAGTCCTTCCATTGGATTCACACCACATAAACGATAATCCAAAAATTATGTATGTAAATTTTCACTTACATAAAATATAAAGCCCCATCCCCTTAAAACTCAATTATAAATTCGAAATCCAAACAGAAATATGCCGAAACGTATTAATGAAGTGTAAATGATTATATCCTTTCAACTAATTTACCTCAAGGCATACAGCGATATTTCGTGTTCACACGCCTACTTTACAGAGTACAACTTTGTATGTTAATATGTAGGTATGAGTGTATTTTTTAATGCCTCAACGTGTTTTATATTAATTAAAATCATTTTACCTTAACAAAATTTTCACTCCAATAATTTTTCGCATTAATTAATTCCAATTTTCGCTATTGGCAACGAAATTGTACTACGTGAAAATGTACTAAATTGAGAGTGGAAGCTTGACGTCAGTATGTACATTCATACATACCAATATACTGGCAGCTTCATATGCTTGTGTGTGTAGTAATGATTATTTAGCACATGAGACCATTTAAAATTTATAAAATATAAACATATATATAGTCACGTATGTATAACTATTTGTGGCTAAATAAACTTGCAGCCGGTTACAATGATGCTACTGCAACGGTACATAGTTAATAAGCTCATAGTAGCAGATTATCGGTTTACAGCCTGTTAGCGACAGGCGCCTTGCATCCTTGCATCGGTGGTGGTTGTTGGCAAACGTTGGATGGAAAAGTTTTGTATGTCATACTACCTTTAGACTAGTAGAGCGTTGTACTTGTGTATGTGTGCGATTATATATGTATATACGAGTGTGCGCGTGCTACTTAAATTTATACGCTTATTACAATCCTCTAGGAAATTTTCGGTAAAAAAAATGTAGAATGTTAATAAAAAAAAATAAAATGTTAAATAAAAAATAATGGAAAAATTTATAGCAAAAATTAATAAAGTAATCATAAATAAAAATGACAAATAATAAAACAAAATAATTGAAGTGAAATTAAAGTAACTTAAATTAAAATAAAAAATTAAATAAAATAGAGCAAAATAAATGGAGTAAAATTAAAAAAAAAAAACAAAAACAATAAATAATATTAAATAAAAACAAAATAAAGAAAATAAAATAAAATAAAATAAAATAAAATAATATAAAATAAAATAAAATAAAATAGAATAAAATAAAACAAATTAAAAAAGAAAATAAATTGAAAAAAAAATCATAAAACAAATTATGAAAAAGTTTAACAAAGTAAAATAACATTGAATTAAAAAAAAATTAATTAAATTCAGTTCAATTAAATATGACCAAAGAAGATAAAATAAAATAGAATAAAATTAAATAAAATGAAATAAAAGAAAATAAAACAGAAGAAAATAACATAAAATAAAATAATATAACTTAAATTGACATAAAATAAATAAAATAAAAATATAAGATAAAATAAAATAAAATAAAATAAAAAAATAAAATAAAATAAAATAAAATAAAATAAAATAAAATAACATAAAATAAAATATAATAAAATAAAATAAAATAAAAAAAATAAAATAAAGTAAAATAAAATAAAATAAAATAAAATATAATATATTAAAATAAAATAATATAAACTAAAATAATAAAACTTAAATTGAAATAAAATTAATTAAAATAAAATAAAAAAATAAAAGAAAGTAAATTAAAATAAACTAAAATTAAATAATATAACATATTACAAATTAAAATGTTTTAATTATTTATTAATATTAAAGAAGAAAATAAATTGGAAAAATAAAATAAAATTAAATAATGAAAAAGTTTAACAAAGTAAAACATGAAATTCAATTCAAATAAATATGACTAAAAAATAATAAATAACATAAAATAAAATTAAATAAAATAAAATAAACTAAACTAATATAAAACAAGATGAAACATAATAAAATTAAAATAATATATAAAAAATGCAATATACCAACCTAATTAACATAAAATAAAATAAAGAAAATATAAATAAAATAATGCAAAATAAATTTAAATAAAAATATAATAAAAAGTTAATATATTATATTAAAAAAATAAAATAAGAAAAATTTTAAAATAATGAAAATGAAGTGGAATTAAATAAGATAAAGATTAAATGAATCTCAGTTAAATACAACTAATTAAGGTAATGTAAAAAATGAAACAAATTAAAGGAATAATAAAATAAAGTCTAACTGAATTAACATAAATAAAATAAAATAACATAAAATAAAATAAAATAAAATGAAGGAAAATAAAATAAACTGGATTATAAAAATTGAATTATAAAAATTAAAAATAATAAAAAAAAAAACTAATAATTTTAAATTAGTAAAGAAAAATAAAATACAATGAAATTAAATTAAATTAATTTTTATCTGAACTAAAAATAATCTTAATTTGTTTTCAAATTAAATTAATTTTAAATAATATTTTATTTGATTTTTTACAATAGCTGCTTCAAAAATTTCCTAGTGGGCTACACGCTCGCTTTACATGCTTCAGTTTTCATGTCATTAGGTTTTCAGTTCAGTTGTCAAGTGAATTAGCGCAAAGACACACCGCAGCTACCGATGAACTCAGCGAGAGCGTAAAAGGAATATGAGATTACTACTATTACTGTATACCTATGTATTTATGTACTCGTGTATGTGCAAGTATGTGGTTGTTATAGAGCACGGTGTAGAGCAATTGCAGTAAAGGTTTCATATAACGGCGCTATGTGCTTTCATTACTATACCTTAGTACAACTATACATACATTTACCATATACATATGTACTCGTTCATACGTGCTTAAGGAATGCTTTGATGATGCTATTGCCATGCTGAGTTGTTGTGTTTCAAAGGCAGTTATGCGGAGTTAAAGTGTATGTTTGTATATAGGTATATATATACCATATGTGCATATTGTTGTTAAGTACGCGCTTTAGTTCTTTTGAACTTGAATTTTTTTTTTTGATTTGTTCGAGGAAAATGCCTTTATGGCTTACGAAAATCCTTTAGCAATAATATAATTTCATATATGTATGCAGAAAAAAAAAACAAAAACAAATATCTCTACATATCCAACAGTATGCACGTGTTGGTTTTCCTTACGTACTATTATGTCTCAACATAAATTTTTAACAAGCCTTTTTTTGCTTATGAAATGCTCATAATGGCTTTAGGTCATACAGATTAAGCAAATTTTATTGTTAACAACAGCAGAAGCGAGCACTGAAGGTCTGCATGTATTTAATTGTGTGTATGTATGTACACGTATGAGCGTGGATTTTATTAGTCCCTTTCGCCACTGGCAAATTTTGGAATTTCCAAAAATTTATTCAGGAAAAATATTTATTTGTTTTTTTTTTTTTTTTTGTCTATTCAAGCACTAATACAAGGGGTAGGATATACATAAATAAGTTAATACAATAAATTTCAATTATACATATGAGACAATAAGCCATGGGAAGTGGAAGTTTAAATGCCTTTAAATTCTGATTCCAGGAATGTTTAACTAAATTTGTGCTGTCAAATCTATGGGCTATAAGGTTGGTATAGGAATGAGAGCAGTTGTTTTGAAGAAAAATTATTGGTAATAATGGTATTAAATTTTTAAGAACACTATCATATTCCTAAAAACCACTTTAGCAGAACCCAGGGGTATTTCACGTAGTTCAAAAACGGAGACTCTGGCAGCCACTTCACAATTGAAAGGCATTCGCTGTATAAACCAAACCTGACGAGTCATGAAGTCCCATTTTTTGCTTGCATCGTTGTTGTTAAAGTAGGTCCAGACAATCTAAAGAACACATTCTTTCTTCTTCATCTTGATGATATCATAATCGAACGAAATAATGCATACACCCAATATTAGGAGTTGATCAAGCAACCGTTTCCAGACAATTAAAATCATTAGGATTCATCCAGAAGCTTGGAAATTGGGTGCCTTATGAATTAAAGCCAAGAGACGTTGAACGTCGATTCTGCATGTCGGAAATGTTGCTTCAACGCCACCGAAAGAAGTCAGTTTTGCATCGGATTGTCACTGGTGATGAAAAATGGATTCATTATGATAACCCAAAGCGCAAGAGATCTTATGTGAAGCCCGGCCAATCATCGACATCCACGGCAAAGCCGAATATCCATAGTGACAAGGTTATGCTATGTATTTGGTGGGACCACAAGGGTGTGCTCTATTATGAGCTATTGAAATCGGGTCAGACGATCAATGGGGACCTCTACCGAAAGCAATTGATTCGTTTGAAAAAGGCCATCACAGAAAAACGACCAGAATATGCGACCAGACATGAATCAATAATTTTTCATCATGACAACGCTCGGCCACATGTTGCAAGGCCAGTTAAAAACTATTTTGAAAACTGTGGGTGGAAAGTTTTACCTCACCCGCCTTATAGCCCAGACATTGCACCTTCCGATTACCAATTGTTTAGATCAATGCAGATTGCCCTCACCGGAGTACGCTTCACTTCAGAACAGGGCATCAGAAATTGGCTCGATTCTTTCTTGACCTCCAAGCCGGAGAAGTCCTTTTGGGATGGGATCCACAAACTGCCACAGTAGCAAAAGCGTCTTCGGTGCGCACTGTACGGCATCTCCGACCGAATATGAGACACCGTATGCGATCTTAGTTTTAACTTGGTTATCACAGATGTATTTATGTGGTCTGCCGTTGTCATGATGAATAACTAAAGCTCTTCTACTGATCAACGTTGAACGCTTTTTTCTTGGAGAGCTTGTTGTAAGCTAGTTAATTGTTGACAGTAGAGATCTACATTATACATTTCGGCATCTCGTAGCTGTTTTTAGTTAACAACTACCCTCCGATCCCACCATACACTCAGCATCACCTAGTTTTCCCTCAATTCAGGATTTGAAGTCATTTGTGTTTTCATCTCTTGCGATGAGGGGTCTCGGAAATGGTTTGATTTTGGCGTTTTTAAGAAGCGTTTTTCCGATTAAGATTTGGCCAATCAAATTGTTTGATCTTAATTCATGTAACTTGCCTCATTTGTTGCCGAATTTCACCAACTTTTTTGAGTGCCCTTAAATATTTGTATACTTTTTAGTTCATTTTTAGATTTGGCATAATAAATCTATGCACATTTAATGTCAAAAATCGCTATAAAGTCTGAAGATTCCCATGTCCTCTCAGCACTCAAGCTTACTTTGCATGCCCACATACACGTTTTTGCCACAAATTAGCTCAACTGTAATACTGGTGCCAATTAGTGCACACACTCTTCGCAGCTGCCATCAAGTGGTCCATTGTGCTAATATTTTTATTTTTTTTTTAATTTTTTTGTGTGTTCCAAAAAAACCACAAGGTTAGCAGCATTGTCCTGCTCATTAGTTGCTGACACGTCGCACTTTTTCACCAATCATTTTTTCTCTTTTTTTCACACACGAACTGTTTTGCCTTAATTTTCTGCTCAAACATTTTTTTTTGTGTCGCTTTTTTTTGCTTCCTTCATTTTGTCTTGCCTCTTGAGCTTTTGTAATAATTGCGCCATTGCTTGTCAATGTTGCTATCTTTGTTGTCATTTTTGTTGTTGTTCTCGTCCCATATGCGACATTTATTTGTTCATATTTCTTACAACGTCAATGGGCAGTTTGCTTGTGTCTACCCACGACATGTGTCTCTTCCTCTCATCTGTCCCTCTTATGTCCTTATGATGTCCTTTTCATATCTCAAGTATTCGACAGCTAAATTAGCGTTCGCAGCTGACAAGTGCAGTTTTTATTTATCCAACTCATCAACTTTTGTTGCGTGGAATATGTCCTTTTCATCATCAACGCTTTTGTTTGTTCTCTTCTTCGGCGGAAATGTGTTGGCTGCGTTTATAAATAGCGGTAAATTCTCTTATATACGTAAATATTTGTAAGCTTGATGAGGAGATGTTAAGTCATATCATGCTGAGAAAGTATATACATACGCATAATATGGAACATGAAACTTGAAACATGAAACATGAATCATAAAATATGAAAAATGAAACTTTAAATTTTAAACACAAAACACATAATGTGAAACATAAAACGCAAAACATAGAACAGGAAACATTAAATCCGAAACATAAAACATGTCGCTTAAAACATGATACATGAAACCCAAAAATATGAAACACGAAACATGAATCATGAAACACTAAAGATGAAACATGAAATACAAAGCATTGGAAAATAAAACAAAAAGCTAAAAATTTATAAGACCAGTAATACAAAAAATAAACCAAAAAATATTAAACATGAAACATAAAACATAGAACAAAAGGCAAAAAACTTGAAATATAAAACATAAAAAACAAAACATAAAATAGTAAACTTGAAACATGAAACGTATGCTCAAAATATGAAACATGAAACATAAAATATGAAACACATAATTTGAAACATAAACATAAACTCAAAATATGAAACACGAAACATGAAACACAAAGCATAAAATTTGAAATATGAAACATAAAATTTGAAGCACAAAACACACAATATGAAACATAAAACATAAACCCAAAATGTGAAACACGAAACATGAAACATGAAGCATAAAATATGAAACATGAAACATAAAATATGAAATATGAAACACAAAACACAAAACACAAAACACAAAACACATAATGTAAAACATAACACGCTAAACATGAAAAAGGAAACATTTAATCCGAAACATAAAACATAAAGCTTAAAACATGAACAAGAAACACAAAATATGAAACACTCATAACAAAACAAAAAACTTAAAACAGAAAGCATTAAACATACATATTAAAACATAAAACATGAACTAAGAAACATGAAACATGAATCGTAACATTTTAAATACATAACATAAAACAAAAAAAAAAATTAAACATCAAAACATGAAACAAAAAATACATGTCATGAAACATAAATAACGAAACATTAAACACAAAACACGAAACATGGATCATTAAAATAAATGAACCACAAAGGTTGAACATGAAACACAAAGCATTGGAAAATAAGACACAAAGCAAAAAATTTATAAAACAAGTAACACAAAAAAAAAAACATGAAACACAAAACATGAAACATAAAACAAAGAACTAAAGAAAAGAACAAAGAACTAAAAAGCTTTAAATATAAAACATATAAACAGAACATAAAATAGTAAACTTGAAACATGGAACATAAAACACGAAACATAAAACATGAAATATGAAACAAAAAGCTTACAACATGAAACATAAAAAGTAAAACATAAAATAGCACTATATATAAGTACTAAAACATAAAACATATATGGTAGTTAGTATAATCCCGAAAACTCGGGATTGAATAAACTACCAATAAACACCTTAAACAAAATGTCATATGGACATACAGAGTACAATTGTTGCTAAGCTATAAATATCGCCAATAGTAGCTGGCAAATCGATTTAAGCTGCAGCAACAAACATTACGCTTGTCTAAAGTAGATCGAGAGAAATCCACACGAATGATATGCCAATCTAAATGCCACGCTACGTAGATATGTTAAAATGCTGCTGCTGTTAATTGAACCCATAAAAGACAGACAGGGAGGAGTAGCAGCAGCAGCAGCTGGTATTTAAACTAGTTTTTGAAAAGCGCAGACACTAAGTCATTCTTCTAAATCGGAGGCTGCAACTCGCCATTTATCTGCTGTTGGCTGCTTGATATTCAATACGGGTGGGGGCATGAGGCCGCACTACTCTTCCTTCCTTCCTTCATTTCGATGTGAGCTACACTTTGTGCTAAACCTTAAAAATTCACTTTGTTGCAGCAAACTCCAGCGCACACACCTCGACCACCTGCTTTTGGCGCCCCATTGCTTTGTAACCTCTCTCTTTTCTTCTCGATTTTTCTCCTCAAACTGCAATTCGAAGTACACGTTCGTTCGCTCGCTCGCATGCAATGCTGTGGTCGCTGTGGCATGTCAGCATGCTGCCACCACAGGCATTAGCCACAAGCTGTGGCAAATATTTTGCCGCTAAAACGTACACGAATTGTCAGCAGCAGCAGCAACAACACCCAAGTCTTTGTGGTATGTTGCCGGCAGCTCTTTCAAAAGGCTGAGTGAGTGGTGTATGGATTGTACCATAAGCTCACCCAGCGCACAGAAGCACTCCAAATGCCGATTGGACATTAAAGGATTTAAGAGCTGGTTTTGTGAATTGATTTTGTGGGAATTTGGAATAGAAATTTAGGTCACCTGCGATATGTTTATATCAAGTTGACGGTGAATTAGTGGTGGGGGTGGTCATTATTATACGATTAAACATGCCTTAGGCAAGAAGAAGAAGAAGTACCCACAGAAAACATAGTTGGAGCAGTGTGGAGTACTAAATATCAAATGCCACATACTTCACACCAAATACTAAATAGCAATTACTAAATAATTAAACTAAATTAAAATTACTAAATACCGAATACAAAGTATTAAAGAGTAAATACCAAACGCTAAATACAAAAACATTATAAATAAATAGAAATACCAAATGGCTTATTTCAAATACTATTGAGTATCTAATACCAAATACTTAATTCTCGTACGGGGTACTATTCCGAATACCCAATACCAAAAACCGAATACCAAATACCAATAACTAAATAACTAATTCCAAGTGACAAGTAAAACATACCAAATACCGAGTACCCAATACCCAATCCCTAATGACATGCAAGAAATACCAAATACCAAATACCAAATAACGAATACTAATAACTAAATACTATTAGGGGTTGGGTTCTAATAGCATGCAAAAAAATACCAAATACCCAATAACGAATACCAAATACCAATAACTAAATATCAAATACCAAATACCGAGTACCAAATACCCAATCTCAAATGATTTGTAAGAAATACGAAACACCAAATACCAAATAACGAATACCAAATACCAATAACTAGATACCAAATACGAAATATCGAGTAACCGATACCCAATCCCAAATGACATGCAAGAAATTCCAAATACCAAATAACAAATACCAAATACCAAATACCGAGTACCAAATACCCAGTATCAAATGATATGTAAGAAATTCCAAATACCAAATACCAATAACTAAATAACTAATGCCAAGTGACAAGTAAGACATTCCAAATACCAAATACCGAGTACCCGATACCAAATACCAAATAACGAATACTAATAACTAAATACCCAACCCCTAATAGCTTGCAAAAAAATACCAAATACCCAATAACGAATACCAAATACCAATAACTAAATATCAAATACCAAATACCGAGTACCAAATACCCAATCTCAAATGACATGTAAGAAATACCAAATACCAACTGCTAAATGCCAAATAACGAATACCAAATACCCATTTCTAAATACCAGATACCAAATACCGAGTACCCAATACCTAATCCCAAATGACATGCAATAAATACCGAATACCAAATAACGAATACCAAATACCAATTACTAAATACCAAATACCGAGTACCCAATACCCAATCTCAAATAACATGTAAGAAATACCAAATACCAACAAAATACCACACAAAAATACCATATATCAAGTATTTGGTACCAACCAACTCAATACTAAAAAGAATTCTTTTCTTTATAATTAATTTTGAACACCGTCGCTCTCTTGAATTTTAAAAATCTCAGTCATCTTTAATTAAGCTAATTACAGATTATCCACAAAAATAAAACAAAACTTCCGAAACCAATTTTAATAATTTTAAGTGGTTGAAAAAGAAATTGTAAACAATTAATTAGTAAAATGTAGTAAACAGTAAACTTTAAATTGCAAAATGCGTAAACTTCGCATTTCCCCTTCAGCTCCGTTCAACAAAAAACGATAGGGAAACTCAAACTGCGGAGAAACGTTCAGAAACTCCTTTGCGACAACGAGCAGATTGTGCTTGTGCTGCGGGCAGTCAGGCATTGACAGTTGACAGTTGGCCAACAAAACAATTTGGATACAGACCAGAACGCGCTGGTAGCAACTTTCGCTGTGTTTGTATTAGTGGGGCTGTGTGTATGTGTGTGTGTGTGCGATTGCAGTAGTCGCGGCAGCTGAAGAGCGCGGCGGCGTTGATAACCAAAGCGCACTTGCACGCGTATCAGCAGTTGTGGTGCCAACAACTGCAGTGCACAAGTTTCCATTACCATTTCCATTTCTAGTTTTGGGTTTACTATATACTTTTTTCTATATTCTGTCTTTTTTTTTTAGACATTTTGTGTAGAATGCAAAGCTGAAAAATGCGATTTGCTGCGTATCTCTGCATTTTAGAGCTTGAGCGTGTGTTTGTGTGTCTGTTTTCATATACAAGTATATCTTTCAATGTGTATGTTTTGCACACGTTTTTCCCCTTTGTTTGTGCAATTTCTGAAACGTGCCAGGGCCAGAGGTCGTTTACTGTGCGCGAGCAGTGAACGAGCGTGCGAACGAGCATAACAACGGCAGCAACAGACACGTTTTGTGGCAGTAGTAGCAGCAGCAGCAGCAGCTGCAATGAGTCAGCGACATTTTAGCCAAACGGCAAGCTTTGTGTGCTGTGTTGGCCTGTTTAATATGAGCTGTAAAAAAAAAGACAGCAACAAAGTTCAAACTGCAGTTTGCACAAATATTTCACCCCCGTCCGCAGGGCATCGCGCTGACAAATATTTTCAGTTATCTCCCTTTTTTCTGGGCCATAAAAAGTTTCTCTATCCTCACTTTAAGCTTTTGTTAAGGGACCTTTGGTCGTTTAATGTGATCTCCATTTCATTGCAGTTTTATTTTATTTTAATTAGTTTTTTTATTTCAACTTTATATAATCTCTTCAAGCTAGTAAATAACTTATAAATCGTTTAACATTCCTACATTTTCAGGAGGTTTTCTTTTACTTTCATTTACTTTTTTAAATTATTTTATTATTTTTTTTTTATTTAACTTTTTTATTAGTTTTTATTTTGTTTCATTTTGTTTTATTATACCTTATTTTATTTATTATTTTTTATTTCAAATTATGTTATTTTATTTTGTTTTATATTTTTATTAATTTTTTTCTTTTATTTTTTTTTTGATATATATATATATATGACATTTTATTTTATTTCGATTTATTTTATTTTATTTCCTTTTATTTTACGTTATTTTATTTTATAATAATTTATTTTATTTATTTTCTATTATTTTATTTCATTTCATTTTATTTTATCCTATTTTATTTTATTTTATTACATTTTATTTTATTTTTCTTAATTTTTTGATATTTTATTTTATTTTATTTTATGTCACTTTATTTTATTTTATTTAATTTTAATTTATTTTATTTAGTTTGTTTTCTTTTATTTTGTTTTATTTTATTTTATTTCATTTTAATTTATATAATTTTAGTGTATTTTATTTTATTTAATTTTTTTATTTTATTTTATTTTATTTTATTTTTTTATTTTATTTTATTTTTTTTTTGTTTTTTATTTTATTTTATTTTATTTTACTTTATTTTATTTTATTTTATTTTATTTTATTTTATTTTATTTTATTATAGTTTATTTCATTTTATTTTATCTTATTTAATTTCATTTTTCTATTTTATTTTATTTTCTTTATTATAGTTTATTTCATTTTATTTTATCTTATTTAATTTCATTTTTTATTTTACTTTATCTTATTTTATTTAAATTTATTTTTTTTATTTAAATTTATTTATTTTATTATATTTTCATTTTTTTTTTTATTTTATGTTATTTTATTTTATTTTATTTTGTTTTATTATATTTTGTTTTATTTTACTTTATATTATTTTATTTTATATTATTTTATTTTATTTTATTTTATTTTATTTTATTTTATTTTATTTTATTTTATTTTATTTTATTTTATTTTATTTTTTTTTATTTTATTTTATTTTATTTTATTTCATTTTATTTCATTTTATATTATTTTAATTTATTTAGTTTATTTTATTTTATCTTAATTTATTTCAATTTTTTTTATATCAAATTATTTGAATTTATTTTGTTTTATTTTTTTTATTTATTTAATTTTTTTAATTTAATTTAATTCAGTTTTTATTAATTTAATTTAATTTAATTTAATTTAATTTTATTTTATATTATTTTATTTTATTTAATTTACTTTGTTTTATTTTATTTTAATTTATTTTATTTTATTTTATCTTATTTTATCTTATATTATATTATTTGACTTTTATTATTTTATTTTAGGTTATGATTTACTTTGAAAAGACATATGAAGTACCATTAATTAATGATGAATTAGTTCTGTATTACTAAATACTCACATAACAATAGTACACAAAAACCACTCCGTTGCCTCAAATTAAATTTAATTTTCCATTAAAGCAATACCAGCACTCAAGCACCCGCCGAGTAATTTATCAATATTTATGAGACTAATTTGGTAGCAACAACAAACTTGAAGACAAAATGTGAATAAACTTAACAAAACAACAAAAATATATAAATATACTCATTTAAACTAAATGAAATGCGTATATATTTATGAGTGAGTAATTCAATGATTGGGGGGAGGAGGGAGAAAATTACATATTCAAAAGTGTTGTGCGTACAAGAAATTACTATTAATGAATTTACATTTATAGCCATATATATAATTGTGTATGTAGAAACTCTTAAAGTAATAAAACCCAAATGTGATATTCCTTTGTTGCTGCGCCGAAAAGTATGCTACTGTATGTTAATTAAAATTTAATTAACAAAAGACTTAACATGCGTGACTTCACATATAAATATAGTAGACTTAGGCGGAGAAGAAAATGAAGAAATAATGTAAAATTAATTTCAATGAAACTAGTTCTCTATGTAGACATATAAGTATATGTATGTAGGTATGTATCATACACTCACCAACTACTTTTCCAGTACTTTCGTGACGCAGAAACAACGAAAAACTTCTGCTTATAAGCTGCCGGTGTTGTATGTATACATTTTTGTATTCTCTCATTTACATATATTTAAATTTGTTTTCGTTTTATTTTTTATTGTTATTTTATTATGTAACAGACAGTTCATGGCTCATGTCTCACGGTCTGTCTTTCATGGCCCTCCATCAATGTCTACATGTACTATGTACATACCTTGCGTGCAATGACACAGTCAGACAGTTCGAATCACTACCTCACTGTCATTAGCTCACACAAACTTCAATAAGAGAGCGTAGCACCGTCTCCCCACTCTCCCCTCCAAAGTTATTTTGTTATTTGTGACAATGTGACATTGAAATATTTTCTAGCTTTCCCTCCGCGCGGCCATTATTTCAGTTCATGAAAAATAATTTCAAGTACTCGTACTTTGTCTCATTTGAATTTAATAGAATTGACAAAGCGTGACGGTGAATTTCCATGCAATGTTTATTGCTGGTGAGCAGGCCAATTCAGTCTTTGCGGTTGGAGTTATTTTGAAGTGTGTATTAATGTAGTTGCTAACATATTTATTAGAAACTTATTAAGCGTTAATATGCAGTTTGAGTATCCATTAGAGCTTTCAAGCAAGTCTAGTAGATAATAAAGTCTTTCATAAGCTAATCTCTATTATTAAGTGCCCCTTGAGTTCTAAGTCATCTCTGAACGGCTAATTAATTTTTAGGAAGCCCTCCGTATTTGAGATGAAGATCAGCATTCGAATCCATTATCCGCGGTATAGACTTCTAATCTTCTTCCGATGAAGCTTTATGCATGATAACTTAAAGCTGCTTTAGTAGATTTCTTCCACTTAATCGTGCAACAGTTACTTCACTTCTGATAATATTTTTGTTTTATTTTCTAATAAGCTCTAAAGGGATTGCCATTTTCAGGCATGAGATTTAGGTACGAGCAATTTTTGATTAGGGATATTTTTTTAATCCTTCTACGGGTGAAAAATTCCATCTTTGTAAATGAACTAGTATTTAACTAGTATGAGGTTGATGAATAGTTGGACAATCTTTATTTAGCACGATATTGATTCACTAAAAAAGCAGAAGGGTTCGCCCACCATTGATGGCAGGTGGAATCAATTTTGAATTTGAAAAATATGTATTTTTTTAAATATATTTAACAAAATTAAATATCACTAATCTGAAAAAATGTTAAAAAAATCCTTTATAAAAATATAAAATTTTAAATAAAAAAATATCGATTTTTAAGAAAACTAAAGTTTGCCCGCGTGGTTTATTCCATGATAAATTTTATTATATTTTATAAACTATTGTATATTTCATATATGCATTCTCCATATTATGCAAAATCGAATCGTTCCCAGTCCCACTCAACAAAAGAAAAGTCTTTCCAATGAGAATTTGGGCCTATAAATATTTCTATGCCGATTTTCATATAAACCGTGCATGTAATCCGCCTTTTTTGAATAGATCGCAACTAGGTGAACTTTTCTGGAAAATTCTTCCTTATCCGAGGCATACGTTGTATATAGAAATCCTCCAAGTTTCAGGTTTCTATGATCTAGTGGTCTAGCTGTAGGTCAGTCATTCAGGGCAAAGCGACTTATAAATATTATAATTTTTTGAAGATTCTTATAAATTGCTCCTCATAATGTCTTTACAATTAGGTTCACAAAATGCTGAGAAACACTTTTTTCATATAAAAAAAATTATTTATTCAAAAACAGTTAAAGAACGAAATCTGAAGCAGCATGGAAACATATTTTTAGTACCAGCAATTCATGAAATGGTGATCCTAGCGAACTGCTGGAGACAATTTTTTTTCTACGCTTAACATTTACGGTAAACGATATGATGCTGACTTTTTTTATAGCTCTGCAATTCCTTGCTCTCAGTATAATATTTTAATGTGTACTGTGCACTGGACTGAATAGAAGCTGTGTCTTCAACTATATTCAGAATATAATCACGCAGAATTTCTTGGTCTGATAATAACTGGGCGGCAGTTTCAACATTCACTGGAAGAGAGTTGCGGAGTCTGCTAACAGACTTTCTGTAAGCTCTCCTCCAAGGCGCTTCCATCTACTCCCTAAATGGAGTCCTTACAGTTTAACACTTTATTTCTGATGTGCCTTGCGGCTGATTTGCCTTGAGTGCAGTTATCTACAGGGTTGCAACCGACACTTATTACCTTGCCCCGTTTATTCCTTTGTCTCCCTTCATCTCACATTATTATTTAGCTTAATTCTGTTACTAATGCTATCGTGCTCTAGCTCTAGCTCATGCTTATCTTTAATTTTATTTGCAATATTTTTATTTTATTTCATCAAAATTCCGTTGACTTCAGCTATTTCAAAAGCAATAACTATAAGTATGTAATAAATATTTTTGCAAACTCATCAAAACAACAATTGTACGCCGAAATTTCTCTTTCGTACATTGTCAATGACAATTGCTGACAATCAATTATGGATTTGACCTTGAAAGCTCGTTAATATGCAGCAACAACAAATTGGCTGAGTATTTAGCGGGTGAGGAGAGGAGATATATTTGGAGTTAATATGAAAAAAAAAAAATAATTTAATACACTCTTAACATTTACGGCTTCTCAGACGAATAAAAATAAAAAAAAAATTAAAAAAATAATAATAAAATATCTATAAAAAAGTTGGCAAAACAAGCAGTAAACAAAGTCAGAGACACTTGAAAGTACAATTGAGTGCCCAACTCACTTTCAAATGAAAAACTTTACAATAACAACAACAAATTATGTAATATAGCAGCGCTAAGCCAATAGCAATAATAACAACAATGTATATGTACGTATAAATAAATATCTATATATGTATATATATAAAGGATACACTGAGTAAAGAGCAGTTAGCTGTGGAGAGTAAGTAAGTGAGTAACGCCATGGTTAAGTGTCTAAGTGTGAGAGAGTGCAAAACAACACTGAATCTAGGTAATCGACAATTCAATGAGCCATAAGTTGCTAACTTTGAATGTAACTACATACCATCCATACATAGTAAGCAATAAAAAGTAAGGAGTAATAAAAATACAACGCTGCGTGAGTGAGCGCATCAGTCAGTCGAGAGAGAGAGAGAGTGTCATGGAAAAGGCGGCAAATGAAAGTGAGAATTTTTTTTGTTTAAACTTAACATACACATACATATATATAATAAAATACAGGCATATCTATGTATACCCATACATATATATATGTAAATACATATATGGGTACTAACTAGTATATAAATTTTTAGGCATTAAGCCTTTGGGATAAGCCACAAAATTGGGCACACGCGTAAGTCATCAATCTAGAGGGCAAAAAGGATTTCAAAGTAGACTTTTGTATGCCATATAAATTGGTAAATAAATTTTCATTTAATATATATATGCATACAAACATACATATCTAACAATTTATATATTATTGTAAATATATCACATTTTTCTAAGCCAAACAAATACGCATCAATGCCAACTGACAGTCATAAAATATATTTGTCCCTTGATTTTCAACGAAATTATGACAAATATGATATATAAAAGTAAGCATATTGAGAAATTTTTACATATATAAAACACAACAACATATTATTCAACTCTAACAAGAATTTATGTATGGATTTGCTAAGCTTAACAATTATGAGGAGAAGTTCAAAGTTTTGTTTAGAAAGCAAAGATATAGAGTATTTTAGTAAATACATATATACATATATAAACAGTGCTTACGAAATGAAATTCTTTATATAAAAATATGCATTTTATTTTAATGAAACCGAAAATTATAATATAATTAAAAAAAAATGTTTTCCTATTTAAAATTTGATGCACTGAAAATCCTAATATTATTGATTTTTTTTTTATAATAAATTTTGTACTCCAAAAAAAAAAAAAGTTTTTTTAATATTTTGCGCAATGCGCTTACTCAGTGGCTGAGGTGCAAGCTCTTGCGATCCATGTTACTTTTCATCGAATTAATTACGCAAATATTTTTTCAAACAACTCACTCGACCAAATATTTTTTATTTTTTTAATTATGCTATTTATGTCAAATATGCACCGTTTTGATTTGGATGAATCCTTGCAGATCCCTTCCTGTCCGTCAATCCTGGCTTCGAGACCGTTTTTGTCGGGTCACTACCTTTCGAGCACCACCGTTTTCTTCACTCCGCTTCATAAATGGATCGGTTTTTTATGATTCAGTAGCGACTTGTCGTTGGAAAAAATTGTAGAATAAAGCGTAATTTCTCTTTGCTGGTGTTCATCTTTTTACAAGCGCTAAAACAGCACTGAGGAACTACAATGGAACTGACAGAAAGCGAGATACAGATCACTAAAGCAATTAATAAGGGAAAATGTTTACTAGACCAATATTTAGTATTACTCATACGCACTGTTGTACTGAAAATGGACTTATTACGTTACAATGGTGTTTTTTTTTAATTATTAAATTTAAAAATATTATTATTTGTTAATTATTTTTTAATTTTTTTAATGCTTTAAATATGGTTTTTAGAAAGTTTCAACAAATTTAGTACTTTGAAAGTAATTCCAACCTGTACTTGAAGCTAATTTTACAAGTAAAATTCTTTGTAGTTACGCATACGCAGTGTTGTACAAAAAATAGGCTTATTAGGTTAGTAGAGAGAGAATATTAGTAAATAAATATTTTTTTATATTTGAAATTGTAGCTACAAATTCGTTACACTCAAATAATAAAAAATTATAATTTTTTTTTAAACCATATTTCGAGTTTTAATACTGTTTTGTGATTTTTTGCTTATTTTTTTAGATATATTTTTTTTAGTTTTAATTTATTTTAACTTTTATTGTAATTATTTTATATAATTTATTAAAAAATTTTTTGTTTAGTTTCTTTATATTTAATTTTTTGTCGTGCCAAAACATTTTCCTCCCTGTCCTTACTATGCTTGGCGTGTGAGTTAAATCTGATGCTTGATTGCTACCGCTAGACATTCAGTCAATTCATTTTATACACAACCTACATAATGTACAAAATGCAAATGCGCGAGTGCGTAGATTCATTTAACACTCATAGATAGATCCCCTGTGCATAATCCCACTCAGTTTTTGTTGAACACATTTAACGAAGATTAATATATGTATATATATAGATATACGTACTTATAACATTTTTGGTTGATTTAAGAAGTCATAATTATAAAATATTGCTTGCTTTTGTTTAAAAGTCATCATGGCAATGTGTCCCTTCGGTAGAATTGGCACCATTGTATACTCAAAACAGGCATTCCAATATTTTGTTTTGTTTTTTTTGTTTTTTTTTTGTGGTTCGAGAAAAGCAACTAGAAGTTATGACTTTCATGAAAGATTTATTTGCTGACAAATTAATGGCAGTTAAAGAGTCTCTTATGATGAGAAAGCGGCTGTAGAAAGTTTCAAATTGGTGAATAAGGTGCATGGTGTTGTTGGAAAGTGAAATTAATCTTTTAATCTCGTAGGTTTATGATGATGATAAGAGTGGATGATCATATGGAAAAGCTATGAAATAATGTAGAGCAAAGTATAATGGCACTCAAACAGAAATAAAAATAAAAATAATAAAAATTCAAAAAAATTTAACTAGATTCCAAAGAATTGGCAGCCTTATGTACGTGTATATCCCCTTGGAAAACAGTACAGATATTCACTGAGTGATATCCGATCAAAATTAATATAGTCCGCATATGCCAATAGCATTCTAATTCATCATTTCCCATCGCAGAGTCTTAATATTTTAATTCTAGTGAAGATAAAAAGTCCTGTTACTTAGCCATTGACCTCTGTTAGCTCCTTTGTCGTTCACTATAATAAGGAAATCAGCCTAACTTGCCTAAGTGACGATACTTTTGCGTAGACCTTACAGCAGAACTACCGTGTAGGTGGAATTACCCGCATATTGAAAAGGACAGACGTAAGTTTAGTAGTTCTACATTATTTAGAGCATCCCTAGTGTTTCAGAAAACGATCCAGAGCTCAGATAATCTTGCATATGTCGCTAATACTACTTCAAAGCCTCCTTTGTTATCAAGTTTTTAGCCATTGCGACTATAGTACTTTCATTAGAATTCGTTAAATTTTCTCATATAAAATACACCTCCCCTTATTTTGGTTGTTCCTGGCTTAAAGGCCATAAGACTGTAGGCATAGTGAATCGACTTCAGAAAAATTTAAAACGTATGCTCCTAAAGTAAGAAACAAATTGCAGTGTGCAAAAAATTAGTTTGTAGACAGGTGACACGCAATATCTATATTTTAAACCATTAATCTACAGGCGAAGGATTCACGCAATCAATCAACCGTAGCGAATTTGATCGACGTGTGCACCTTTCCTTGCTGAATCGAGATTTTGTGTGTTTTCCTTTCACCAAATACTGTCTTAGCGGAAATGGTTGTAAACATACATTATTTTACAAAACTTATGCGCTTCTTTTATACTTTTCTGAGAAAATATTCTATGCAACTGTAGTAGGCTTCAGATAAAGAGAAAACCTAATAATATCGTAAGAATCTTTTTTTTTTAGTTTATATGTCACGCTATTAATAATGTCTCACCACACACATTTCGTACACAATTTTTAGACAAAAAAAAAGAATGTTTTCTTAACAACTGCAAACAAATTTTCAATAAGATGTCAGTATTCCCGTGGAAATGCTTGAAGTTTGATTAAAAAATGGATATGTAAACTTTGTGGTTGGATAGACAGGCAGCAAAGTAAACAAACACATAAATTGCACATTGATATGTATATGTATATATATATGTATACCTTATATATATATACACTCATATAAAACATACCATATATATGCATATAAGTATTTTGATTGCTTTGTGGTATTAAGTGTTTATATGTATATTTTTTGCTCCTGTTGCTGTGTTATCTCAATCAATTGAGTGGAGACTAAGTTTTGTTTGCCTAAAAGGCTTTGAGTGATTGGCGAAAACGAAAAAAAATAGACAAACACTTTAATATAGAAAAAAAGTATAAATATGTGCAAACAAAAGGGTTTATTTGTATTTACTTTAGTGCTTAAACACCTTTATGCATGCGCAGTCAGAAGGAAATAATTATTACACTATGTAAATATCTATGCATATGGCTATGAATAAAAATTCGGTGGGAAATAAAAAAAGTTACTGAGTGCTCTCAGCCCACTTTTGATTTCAATGAAAAAGTTTAGTTTGCATATCCGGCAAACTAAATTAAACAAATATAAAATTCATTGGAAAGAGGTCGAAAGGTTACTATTTTTCATACCAAACCCTGAGCCACTATACCCTTTCTAAGTTGAATAAAATAATTAATAAATAAAATAAACCAAAAAAAATGAAATAATATAAATTAAAATAAAATTAAACAAAAAAACTAAAATAAAATAAAATCAATTAAAATAAAAAACAAATTAAATAAAATTCAATAAAAAAAATAAAACAAAATAAAATAAAATAAAATAAAATAATATATATAAATTAAAGGAAATTAATTTAAAGTAAAATAAAATAAAATGAAATAAAATAAAATATAATAAGGGAAAGAATAAAATAAGAGAAAATAAAATAAAATGAAAAAAAATAAAAATAAAATAAAACAAAATAAAATCCAATAAAAAAAATAAAACAAAACAAAATAAAATAAAATAAATAAACTAAATTAAATTAATTTAAAGTAAAATAAAATAAAATGAAATAAAATAAAATATAAGGGAAAGAATAAAATAAGAGAAAATAAAATAAAATGAAAAAAATAAAAATAAAATAAAATAAAATAAAATAAAATAAAATAAAATAAAATAAAATAAAATGAAATAAAATAAAATAAAATAAAATAAAATAAAATAAAATAAAATAAAATAAAATAAAATAAAATAAAATAAAATAAAATAAAATAAAAAAAAAAAAATAAAATAAAATAAAATAAAATAAAATAAAATAAAATAAAATAAAATAAAATAAAATAAAATAAAATAAAATAAAATAAAATAAAATAAAATAAAATAAAATAAAATAAAATAAAATAAAATAAAATAAAATAAAATAAAATAAAATAAAATAAAATAAAATAAAATAAAATAAAATAAAATAAAATAAAATAAAATAAAATAAAATAAAATAAAACAAAATAAAATAAAATAAAATAAAATAAAATAAAATAAAATAAAATAAAATAAAAAAAAATAAAATAAAATAAAATAAAATAAAATAAAATAAAATAAAATTAAATAAAATAAAAAATAAAATGAAATGAAAAAAAAAATAAAAAAATAAAGCAAAATAAAATAACAATGAATAAAATAAATTAAAATAAAATAAATAAAATAAAATAAATTAAACTATAAAAAAATTAAACAAATTGTAAGAAAATATAATACAAAATATATATAAAATTAAACTAAATTAAATTAAGCAAATTAAATAAAAAAATTAAACTAAAAAAATTAAAATAAAGTTAAATAATAAGATAAAATAAAAAGTATATATATAGACAGCAAATAAAATAAAATAAATTAAAAAAAGTTAAATTGAATAAAATAAAATTAAAAATAAATAAATTATATAGACAACAAATAAAATAAAATATAATAAAAAAAAATTAAATAAGATGAAATGAAATAAAAAATAAATTAGAATAAAATAAAATTCAGGAAAAAGAGCACATTAAAATAAAATAAAAAATAAAATATAGTAAAAAATTAGTCAAAATATCATACTTAGAAATAGAACCAAAAAATTGTTTTAAAAGAAATAAAAATTAAATAAAAATAAATAAAAAAGGAAGTAAAAAATAAATCATGTGAAATGTAGTAAAATTAATTAATGCATTATAATATAAAATGAACTAAAATAAAATAAGAAATCAATTAAAATAATATAAAATATAATTTGCATCAAAGTAAATTTTAATGAAATTATATATATATATTGTAATTGGCGCTTTATAACCGCTGAAGCGATTTTTCGGCCGAGCTCCTCCTCGAATTTGTGGTTTTGCGTCTTTATGTTTTCCAACAAATGGAGGGACATACAGTTTATACTAAGCCGCCTCCGAATGGCTGATGGTTTTTTTACGAGGAGCTTTTATTTCATGTCCGAAATACACTCGGAGGGGTGGTCATTCCCTACCGAGGGGCAACTGCAATTAGAAAATTTAACTTAATTTTTCATTTAAATTAATTTTCCATAACTTTTGGATGTTGCTGGCACTGGGATATGAACCCGAGCCTTCCGAATGTCAGTACGCAATGCTAACCACTCGGCTATCGCGGCCGCAATTTAAATAAATTATATAAAAACACATTTAAAGTATTACAAAATTAAAAATAAAAAACCTGCATTTTGTACAATCCACCATCCACTTAAAGTGAGAACAGACTAAGAAAAACAAGGAAAATATATGAAATTTTTTCGTTTCACCAACCGAAATGAATTATTATTTGTTTTTCTGATTTTTATTACGCACCAACAATGAAAAGCGTACAAATTTCCACACATTTACACAGAAAATCAATGCGATAAATAATAAAAGTCAAATATATAGACAACAGACCGAGGAAATTAGTTTCAAAAGTCGTTGAGACTGCGAAAAATAACAAAGTCGGCAAAAAGCAGAAACACAGAATGGCTAACAGAAGAACTGAGAGCCAAGTGAAGATTTAACAAAAACTGAAAACAAATAGAATTGAAATGAAAAGCAAACTAAAAATATAACGTAAAAAAAGATAAAAAAAAAGAAAAAATATGAGTGAAAAACACCAATGAAAGTGAGCGCAAGAAATTGAAGTAGCCATTTTGCAGTTACGACAACAGCTAGCGCCTACGCTTACTCGACTTCCTTGATGTCCTTCAGCGCACACCTAATTCTGTAAACAATGGTAGGAAAATCATAATATGGCATCGTGTGCAAATCAAATCGTAAACAGAAAACAAAAGTAAAACTTATAATAAGAAAAGCCGAGAAAAGAAAGCTGAGAATTTTATAAGTATGTATATGCATATATATTTGTATGTACATTTGCAGTGAAATCGTCAAGGCAATTAGGTTGAAAAGTAAACTAACTGGCAGACATTCTGACGGTCACAGCTTCAAGTTAGTGGATTTGTTTGCGTTAAGTTTGATAAATAAAAATAAATCAAATAACTATAAAAAATAAAATAATATACAATATTAGAAAAAATGAAATACAAAATAAAATGAAAAAACAAAAACACTAAACACTAAATAAAATAATAAATACTAAAAACATAAAAATAGAATAATAATGAAATAAAATTATAAACTTATACTGAATTAAATTATAACAAAAAAAAATAAAAGTAAATAAAATAATTTAAAATAAAATAAAGTAAAATGAAATAAAATAAAATGGTTTAAAAAATAAACTAAAACAAAATCAAAAAAATTAAATTAAATTGAATTAAAATAAATAAAACATGTAATAAAAAATAAAAAAATTAAAAACATATGCTAAATAAACTAAAATTGAATTAAATTAATTAAAATGCATATGTATAAAAAATATGTTAAAAAAAATAGTAAATAATATAATATAAACTAAAGCAAAATGAAATAAAAACATATTAAACTATGATAAAATGAAATTAAATTAAAATAAATTAAATTAAACTAAAGTAATTCAAATAATATTAAGTAAACTAAATATTTGCTATAACTAAAATATTTAATATAATTAATATAAATTTAATTTAAATAAAATAAAATCAGGACAGCAGAATATCAAATAAAAGCCACAGAACTTAAATTAAAAAAGGAGAAAATAATATAAAATCAGGTAAAATAAAGTAATGCGTGATGAAATAAATTAAAAAAAAAAAAAACAAATCAACCTTAAATGAAATTAAGGAATATTAAAATAAAATTAAAGAAAGCTTAAAAATTCAAAATTAGTTATAGCTAAATCACATATAATTACGAAAAATATAATAAAATAAAAGAAATTAAAAGAATAAAATATAATAATAGTAAAAAAACCCACACAAAACCAGGAAAAATAAAATATATTAAATTATTAATTCATTAAACTAAATTAAAATAAAATAAAATAAAATAAAATGAATTAAAAAAAATTATCATAATAAAAAAACGAAATAAAATAAAATAATAATATAAAACAAAATAAAATAAAATAAAATAAAATAAAATAAAATAAAATAAAATAAAGTAAAATAAAATAAAATAAAATAAAATAAAATAAAATAAAATAAAATAAAATAAAATAAAATAAAATAAAATAAAATAAAATAAAATAAAATAAAATAAAATAAAATAAAATAAAATAAAATAAAATAAAATAAAATAAAATAAAATAAAATAAAATAAAATAAAATAAAATAAAATAAAATAAAATAAAATAAAATAAAGAAATTAAAGCAAATATAAAATAATAAAATAAAAATAATTTGAATTTCCGTAAAGCAAAAAGAAAAGGAATTATAATTATTAAATAAATATAAATTTAAATTAAATTGGAAAAATAAAATACCATAAAATAAAACGGATTAATGCAAAATAAAATAAAATAAAATAAAAAGATAAAGAAATAAAATGAAGTAAAGTAACTCAAAATAGAACGAAATTCAATAAACTTAAATTTGAATAAAAAAGGGAAAAATAAATAAAAAAATAAACTAAACTGTATTGTTTTAAGTCGGTTTGTTTTACATACCCTTCAAGAACACCTGTCGCCAAGGGAAATGCTATAAAACATTGCACTAATATTACAGTAATCATATACATTCTATATATATATATATACGTCTGTATTGGCAAAATGTGCCAGGCTAACACATACTTGCCGGACATAAATCTTACTTAACGCAATTTTCACACATTCATTTCAATCTATTAACTTAAGTGTCACGCACCCACACAAACACACCAACAGCCAACAGCCAACAACCTGCACATATTCTCCTAGAAAATCTTCAACAAACTTAAAGAGAGCAAAAAACTCATTTTCCTTGAATGTAAAAAGAAAATGTTTCTCAGCACGCGCTAAGCTGTTGAGGAACAAAGAAAAAACCCATGGCCAATGTGGGAGTAAAGAGAGATGAATTGAAAGCGATAGAAAAGGATGAGCACAAGTAGATGAGTAGATGTGAGTGGGTCTGGGTTGAGTTGGCTTGAGTTGCCATTTAAGTGTTAAGAATCCTTTAATGGCTGTTACAATGGTTAAAAATGTAACATAAAAGTCAAAAGGATTTGAAACTACACGATAGCGGCACACATACATGTGTATATTTAATGCAATACTAAGCCAAGAGCAAGCAGCTTTTCACTGCAGTACACATGTATTGTTATAATATATTTTAAAGCATTCATTTGTAGGGGAGAGGTTGATATGAATGTAGCGATTCTGCGAAAGAAGTTTTTGTTGAGTTATGGGAATAAAAGAAAGAAAAAAATAAAGAAAAAAAAGAGAAAAGATTTAAAATAAAAGTCAGTTATCAAATGAAAAGAAAAAACTTCAATCTCATAAGGCGATCAAAGCTGAAAACCACAGCAATGGCAAGTCAAGGCCACAATGCTTGACCACAAGCACGTTTTACCAGATTTTTTTTTAGCGCTCCGAAATCTGGTTGGAGAGGTGAGAGAAGGATGAGTAGTGCTTTGCTACAAGTAAATGCTATTAACTCAAACTCTTAATGTTTGCAACGAAACTTCAAGCGAAAGGTATTAAATTGGATTTAAAGCGATTTAAAATTATGCCGTTAGATGGCGCTGCTGCGTTTTTATTCTATTTACAATTGGAAAAATAGTAATAAAGTAATTTTTTTACTTTAAATTCTCGCTGAAATAGAGTGCTTTCACTATCGTCTACTCAGAAAACAGAATCAACAGTTTGGTGGGAAGAATGTAAAAAACCTATTATTCTTCTTTTTAAACAACAATAGCGTGCCATTCCTTCCTTTTCTTCCGTGTTTGGCGCCAGTTCGGAATACTAAGTAAAACCAGATCGCTCACCACCCGATCTTTTTAGCGGGGCAGAGGTATTCCTATTCCTTGGCTTCCACCGGCGGGTACTGCATCGAATACTATCAAAGCTGCTGCATTTTCATGCATGACATGCTGCTGTTGCCACAGTTTAAGGACTCAGAAGATCTGACGATGGTGCGCGGGCAAGCCCAAGTAAAAAAAATCATTGAAAATGGTACTTAAAGTCCAATTTCTATCAACTACGTTAGAGCGGCAAGCCGTGGTGGCGAGAACTACTAGCACGGTTCCGATGAAAAGCAAAGGTAGCATAGCGGCTTCAAGTAAGGTTATGTGGACAATACAGGCGTTCTCGGGTTATAAACTATCGGGCTTAAATGGAGTTTCCCCGCTAAGATATGAAGAGACAGGGTTATAAAGTGAATAAGCTAACTATTTGAAGCTTACATGAGAGAAGGGTTCAGTTTCACAGCGATTATTACATTGACTATTTCTTTCTAAGGTTGGTAAGACCAGGACCAGAACAGTCCATTGTAACTTAAGGATCATTGCCTAAGCAGTGTAACTTAACATTAATCCTAAAACGTTGCAGCGCCTGGTAGATTTTCGCATAGAACAAACTGCAGATGAGCATCTACTCAAAGGGTGCATGGTGCTACTGGAGAGCACCTATTTTCCTCAACATTTCTGGAAGGTTTTGTAAAGATTTTAGTCAAGCATTAATATACTGATTATAGACGACAAAAATCAATGCTGTTTTTCGAGATGAACATATTGTTAAGCTGCGGGAAAACCCAAGTGAACGAAAGAGGTGCAAAGAGAAACACCACAGGGTGGGGTGTTATCATCTCCCATTTGGACTTTCGCTGTCGTTCGCTTATTGCTGATGGGTGTACAGCCTACGTGGGCGACATTTCAGTCACAGAGTTTGGCCTTCCTGGAATCTCCGGTAAATCAACCACGTAGAACTATAAATGACTGGGCTAATTAAGAGGGGATTTAAAGTAAAAAATGATAAAATAGAACTGATTATATTTGCGCGAAAATACGAAATTCTAGCTGAGACAGGCCACTTTACAGCAGAAACTTGGCACTAAACATTGTATCTTGGGTCTCTTACTTACTTTCTCTCGTTAGATTTTCGCTGCGATCTATCTATTTTTCTATGGTACTGTAATATTCATATTGAGAAAGACACCAGACAAAGTAACATATCTAGATAGGGTGCTGTGGGTCTTCAGATTTTCAATGGTCAGGACCGATCAAAACAACACCAAGAATGGAAGCATAATTCCAGTAAACCTAGTATCCAAAATCAGGGATTTCAAAATAGTCGTAGGGTTATACGCAGCAACTCAGAGGAGAATCAGAACATACGGATATCTAAGTAAAAAATTGTAAAGCTGTCCAACTGCTATAAAGGGCTGAATTAATGGTCGGAGGCTTGCAAATGAAGCTTTCTCTAAAAGTGAGGCTAAGATCTTTTAGGCTGCTAAGCCATATGCGCTATAAAAATGGCAGGCGTTTATAGAAGGCTGCAGCAGGAAGTATGTGAGTAGGTGATTGAAAGATAAGCTAAAAAAGAGAGGTCTTCTGGTAGAGTATAGCAAAAGCAGTAAATTTGAGGAATTTAAAAACGCTTTTAAACGGCAAAACATAAAAGTGTCTAAGATAGTATTTTAAGTTGTGAAGAAAGCAGTAATGTACAACAAACTGGCGACATAAACAATGACAGCAGTACAGATGTGGTCACATGTAGTATTTCTGGTGACGCTAGGAATGTGGTATACTCCAAATGAGACTCATTGCAGTCAACCATTTCAACATAACCTAATTTGTTCTGCAAAGAACAATTCGAAGCATTTTATGAATAAAAAATTACTAGAACTTATCTAATTTAAGTCATAAATACGAATTTCGTTAACAATTTGACTCTGGCGCCACCTACCGGATATTCATTGTTCATTGAACAAGCAAAGAGAAGAGAATATTTGAAAGAGAGACCCACCATCTGGCGAATATTCAATGAACAAGCTGAGAGTGGAGAAGATTTGAAAGAGAAACCCATGAGAATGTGTCATAAAGTATTTCATTCCGTAAATGAGAGAGCGAAAACAAACTTTTTTCTATATTTTTGTGAGAGGATATCAATGAATATCTCTTGAGTGTTACTTTTTTTATAAGTAGAGACTAATATATACACTCAAAAAATTAAAAAAAATTAAAAAAATAAGAAAAGGCTGTCAAAAATTTTGTTCTGCGCTGTTTTGGTAAGCTTTTATTCGGATTTTCAGTATATGCCGAGATATTTCGCTTACAATTGGATGCCTGAAATATTTTAAAATTTTATTTGTTAGTCTCTCAGTGTGAAAAATATTGAAGATCACAATTTAAAAATATAAACAATTAATTTCTTTTTTTTAATTTGCTTAACTCTTTGATGCCTAAAATGCCACTATGAGGATAAATAAATTTTTCAGTTATATTTATTTAAAAATTTGTAACTTTTTATTTCAGTTCCTTTGAAAGGAGATGAGCTATAAAGTCTGCACTCTCGTCTATTTAAGTTTCTTTTGGCTCTCTCTCTCTCTTTCGCTCTCTCTCTATCTCTTAACTAAATTATTCCGCCGTAACTGACTTAAAAATAATAGTTTTTAACATAAATAAAGCTCCTTAAAAATATTATATACCAAAAGAAGTTGTGAACAATTAAAAAATTCCTACTTTTAAATCCTCACATAAATACCTGCACACGCTGATATATTTTTTTTATGCGCAAAAATATTTGTTTGCCACTTGACGTAATCAAAATTTGCTTAAGCTGCGTAAACGTGATGCTTTCCTGTACAAATTGTTTGCGGTTTTTGGTTTTTGGTTTTCAGTTTTTTTTTTTTTTTTTTTTTTTTTGTTTATTTTATAAAATGAAACTTTCATTTGAAGTAGAAGAAAATTTGTCTTCACCCACAGATATGAATGAGCGTAACTCGGTAATAAATGCATAAAGTTTAAATGACTTCAGCAGTGTGACGTATCTCTATGGTGGCATTTATATTTATTTTACTTATTATTTTTTATTTTTTCTTTGCTTTTACGAAATGCATTTGCACAGCTGCAATGGCAAAGGAAAGTTTTATACCTGAGAAATGAGACTTTAGTGAGAAGTTTTTCACAAGATATATGCACTGAGATGAAGAAAAGAACTAGATATACTCGTATGTACCATATGTATGTTTGTAAATAAAATTGTGCAGATATTTCCATTTATATATATAAATGAATATTTGAATAAGATGTACTGTTATTGGTTGGTAAGGCAAGGATAAGTCGCCTGAAAAGTTTATATCAAGATAAACAAAAAATAATAGAAAATAAAAATTTTAATTAAAAAAAAATAAAGTGAAATAAAAAAATTAAAAAAATTAAGAAAGTATGTGCCTGCATGTTCAGCAAATTAGAATACTTGATTTCTTTTTGACCTTTTATAGAGCAAATGTAAACTTTATTAGAGGAAAAAGCAGTTAAAATGATTAGACTTTGTTTTATGTCGCACGGGACAGGGGTATGCATGTAAAGAGAGTAAGAAAAAATAAGTTCAGGCTTTTTTTATTTTACTTTAAAAGTAACCTACAATTATGGCTACTCATCTTGCTCACTGTATACTTGTGATAAGTTTTCTTTTTCAAATGAAATTTTCGAAATTCGACATTGTTTTTCATGGCCAGTAACGCGAGATTCCTAGTTTGAGCTAACTCACAAAATTTTAATTCATGCCATTATTTTTTTGCACTAATTCTGGCTAATTTGATTAGCCTTGCTTTGACATAGGACACTTCTGAGGCTTAAGCCAAATGAACTAGTTGAATACTACTACCATACTAGTATAATAGGAAAAATCTAAGTAAAAAATTGTTTCTTTATATAAGCAGGTTATTCCCCGATATGACAATCACCAGCCTTCAAAAAAAAAAATAAATAAAACTGGTCCCAGACTAGTTCGAAATAAACCGAAAAAGGAACAGTTCCATTTTGCTCGAAAATTAGAATTTAGTTTATTTAAAAGAGATACAATATGTACTTGTCATACTAATAAAAAATGCACTAGTCTCATACTAATTCAAAATGGATCGATAAAAGACTAGCTCACTTTCGGTGAAAAAATATTGTTTAATTTTTATTAAGCCTAGAGCTCTCAGTTACTTTATGGCGAAATGAAAATATTAGTCATAATGCATTCATTTACATTACTTAGAAACTACTTTAAAACTAATTGGCAAGCAAGTGAGTTGAATTTTTTTTTTTGTTTTTTTTTTGGAAGTGTGTGAAGGAGTTAATTCGAGGGAATTTATTATTGAGATATAACTAAATTTTATTAAAAAAAATAGCTAATCTCATACTAGTTCAAAAAGTGCAACAATTGGACTAGTTCAGCTTTGGTGATAAATAAGTATTTTATATGCAGACTTTTCAGGGCGCCACGGAACATAAGCTAACCTAAAACATATCCTGAAGATATATATATCTAGCTACAGTAGTGACAGACAAGTTCTTGGGCGCTCTAATAACCATACATGGAGAAGACATTCTATTTGACGAAGACAAAATGGCCATGCTAACCTTCACTAGCAGATACAAAGTCCTTGTATAGAGTGGACCTAGCCCTAAAAGACCGCAACAAGTTGCTGGGGATGCTTAGTATACACGTAGAAGAGAGGCAGAAAATACCAGTAGTGTCTTTTATATACACGTATATAAGAAGATGTCAAGAGCTAACCTCTGAGCTTGGGCTATGAGGGGGGGTGGGACCAAAAAGTCGCATACTGGAAATCATTGGAAAGTATACAGCGACTGGAAACACTCTCACTGGAGTCCAATGTGCTAAACTGAGGGTTGACATTTCCTGCCGAAGAGCAGGATGTTGGTCTGACCTGAATTTTTGGTAATTTTTGTGAAAAAAAATTAAGCATTCGGAGCTTATAAATACTTCATCCTCATCAATGCCCATATCAATGACACGAAACACTAAAAATCCCCCAAAAAGGCTGCTAAATGGACAGTATCAATATATTTATTATATAGACATGTATGTATGTACATATGCACAGTTGTTTGCATGGCTTGATTCATATGTGTTGATAGGCAGTAAAAGAGGCAAAACAATAATAAGTGACAGTCGTTAACAACAGAAACTATTTGCTTCAAAGAGGCATGGCACATTACAAGTTCATAGGTAAATACGTACGTGTATGTATGTATGTACATACCAATTTTTACTACAAACATGTTAGTCATTATATACACAAGTACTTCGCATGTCCGAGTGTACACAATAAATGGCAAAAGTGAAAAGATACTTCAAAAATGCACAAGTACACCAACAAGCCTTCACACAACCTGTCTCTTCCTGCCTTCTGCTACTGACTAACACACAGGCAAGCTTAGAAAAAATGCCATTTATTCATTTATCGGCTTTTCTTTGCTTCGCACTTACTCAGCAGCTGGTAGTGAAAATAATAAAAGCGCTCTAGCTCAACGAACTAGTTGAAGACTACTCACAAGCTAAGTAAACAAAAAAAATAAAATAAAAAGTTAAATTCTTCGTAAACGGAAGTTAGGCTGCAAGATTGTAATTGCCAGAAAAACACTGGTCCGAAACTAGTTCAAAATAGAACAGTTTTGTTTTGACACAAATTTTGAATTTTGTTAATTAAAATATTCTGCTGCTAAGCGTTAGTTATTAGAAATGAAACTTTTTATCAAAAACAGTCACATGAACTAGTTGGAAACTACTTCAAAACTACTTCACTAAACCAGCCCAAGTAGTCGTTGGTTGAATTTTTTTTCTTTGATGCAAAATATAATATTAGCATTTAAATATTTATTAAGCGAAATGAAAAATGTAGTTTCGGTCATAGGCAGACTGGTCTCCAACCAGTTCAAAGTGGACAAAAAACAGACCAGTTTAATTTTCGATGAAAATTAGCGCTTAGTTTGTTTGAAAAAAAGTATTAGTCACCAGCTCGTCGAATATTATAATAATTTCACTAACCTCAAACAAGTTTCAAATGAAGTACATAAGTCAGCAGTTATTACGTTTTGATAAAATTAAATAAGAACTTTATAAAACGTTTCTTAATTTAATTTGATAATTAAAAAAAACTACTCAAATAGTAATTATATAATTGATGTCAGTTTGGGACTAGTTTGAGCGCGCCAAAGCTCTACATGAGAAAAACATGCTAGTTTCCTTCTGTTCCAAAGTGGGTAAAGGAAATACTATTTATATTTGGAAACATAAATAAAAGTATTGAAATATTTTTTCAATCGCCGGAAAGTGGAGAAAAACACACTAGTCCCAAACTGGTTCATAATGATCAAAAATTTGATAATCTTTTTTTGAAAATTAACAACAAAGAAAGATGAAAAGAAAAATTACCTGAAACAACTTGAAAGTAAGTGTAATTTAATGTAATCGGTCTGGTACCGGAAGATCCCTCTCAAAACGATACCAATAACAAACATACTGGTCTCCAAACTGGTGCAAAATGGGTCAAAGCAAAACTATTTCATTTTTGAAATTCATACAAAAATTTGGAAATAATTTGCACAATTTACATTGGTGAAAAACATACTGGACCCAAACTAGTTCAAATAGATGCAATGCATAACTAATTCATTTTTGAAAACCAAGCAGAAAAACTCGAGAAAGACTTTTAAAGAGGGTTTTAGATTAATACTTTTGTAATAGGTGCATGCTTGGTATTTTTTGGACTAGTTCGAGTTCGACATTTTTAAAACTAGTACTTATGCAGAGGAGTTAGAAATTTCAGTAGCAGGATAATAGCATGCATTTATATGAAAACTTTCACAATTCCATATTTATAGGAGTGTATGAGTACTTATTTTCCGCATATATGCACACGGAAATTTCGCTTTTAATAGTAAAAAAAAGCAAAAGAAAAAAGCGAAAAATAGCAAATATGCTTTGAAGTTAATACCATTGTTGTTGGATTTATTGTTTTTATTGCTTTTGTTGTTTTTCTATTCTTGTTATCCTCACACTGACATTATGCATATTATTTGCGCTTAATGCTTGAAGACAAGTTGGCAGAGAGAAAATAAAAGAAAAAAGAAAAAAAAACAGATGAAAATTTGCGATCAAATGCTCACACAACAACTACCATTTCTGCAAACATATGAGTACTTACTCGCACTAAGAAAACACGACTGGAAGACTTATAACGTTAAGCAGAAATAAGTTTAATATGGAAAAATAATAATATAAATATTCTCTATGCAAGTATGCAGAGGGCAAAGAGCATGCTACCAACTGCTTGTCACTTTCTTTCACTTTTCCCTTTTTACTGGCAACTGCTGTCAAGTAAACACGCTTACACAGTCAGCTGCTATAGAAAATTATATTGTTGTTTGCAATTGTTTGTGTTTTGTAATGTATTTTGTTGATATGTTCAAATAAAGGTACATTTTCTAATATTCATAAATATTGAAGTTTTTGAGCTTATTAAAATGTCATTTAATCCATCGTTCGTTATTTTTGGCGACAGAGTGTAACAGTTGTACTCAAAGTAATAAAGAAAGATCTGAAATTATTAACGAGATTTAGAAGAGTAGTTGATTGCAAGTAATGGGTTCAAAGAAGCGTTTTTTTTTTTTTTGAATACTTACTTTCGAAGAATGTATATTTTGTTTTACTATCAAGAGCTTTTAAGAGATGAAAGCTCGTTTTGCGGGAATTATATCCATCTGTAAATAAAAGGTGTCGAGCCTCTGGAAAAAAACCTACTTCCAAGTTTACAGTTCACATTCGCCTACAGTACAACCAAGCATACCGAGTTGGCAAACATTTAATTTCATTTTCAACTCAAAGCCCAGCAGGAAAGACTATTTAAATGAGTCAACAATTCGATAGTCCACTTAGTCCGCTCAGGTCTTCGATCTCACTTTCCTAAAGACTTGGTTCTAGCCGAAAGCATTTTTATTTTGATCTTCTAAATATAAAATTTCAAACAAAATAATAAAAAAAATATTTAAAAACCTTTTTAATTTAATTTTAAGGATTACTGGCTTCATAATGATTTCACTGAAAATTAAATTTAGTAACCAGCCATTTGGAACGAAATTTTAGACTTGGAAAAGACATGTACATTTTATTTCTAACTTTATTTTGTTCCTTTTTTTACTTTACTTCTTTTTTTCAAATCAAATATTTTTTATTTTTCATATTAACAATTTTATATATTTATTTAACAAAAAACATAAATTTACAATTTTTATTTTTTTTTTGTTTTTTTACTCTTATTTTATTTTTTTGTCACAAATCTCGAATTTTTATTTCATTTCTTCAAAACTTTTTATTTTTATATCCTTTTTCATTTCTTTTTATTTTTATTTTTATTTCATTGCACTTACATTTATTTATTTTCTAAATTTAATTTTTTTTTAAATAAATTTTTATAATTTTCTAATTCTATTTTATTGTTTTTATTTAATGTTTATTTAATTTCTTTTAAATTTTTTTATTTTTTAGCCTTTATCACTTCATTTTATTTCTTTTTATTTTCCAATTTTTTATTTTAATCTTATTATTGTAATAAAAACACATTAATTTCATTTATTTAATATTTTCATTTCTTTACTTTTATCTTAATTTTTAACTTTAATATTTTGCCTTAATTTGTATTTCTTTTATTTTATATCATTTTTGCCATTTTTCCCTATTTCATTTATTTTCATTATTTTCATTTAATTTATTTTTAAGATTTATTTTAATCATTTCTAATTTTTTTAATTCTGTTTTATATTTTTTTTATTTTATTGTATTTCTTTTAAATTTTATTTCATTTCTCCTAAATATTTTTAGTTTTCATTCATTTTTTTTATTTGATCTCATTTGAATTTTTTTTTATTTAATTTTTAATTTTATTAAATTTCTTTTTTTCTATTTTTTATTAGTATTTTATTTATTTTAATTTTTTTTAATTTTTATTTTATTTTTTTCTTTATTTTTTTCTTGTTTCCTTATTTCTTACAATTTTTTCTTTTCTTCACTTTAATTTTTATTTATTTATTTATATATGTATTTATTTTTTTAATATATATTTATAAATAATTATTGTACATTACAAGATTAAGGCAACTAACAGCGGCGGCTATCGGCCCGTATTTTTTTTTTATATTTTTTTTTTAATTGTTTTTTATATTTTTTCACTTTTCTCAATCAAATTCAAGTTAAAAGTCGTGATTAATTCATAAGCCCAATAAACCGCAGTCAAAAACATATAATTTTCATTACCTCCTCTGCGTGTAACCTTCCAAAAAAGTATATATGAGACATATATACATACACGTATGTATATATGTATGTACATGCAGCACTACTTAGTGACTGTTTACCTTCACATGTTTAGCTAATTTCTTCGTGGAAGGACAATGTACACTGACATTATGCATTTTTCATGTTCCACTGCATACAAGCATACATACTGATATATACACTTGTATGTGTTTACATATGCATATACAAGGTTAAATACAGCGAGTTACATATTTACATATAATGACAAACTCCACACCTGTTCTCATATGTATATACGTGTACAATATATATCAATATATAAGTTAATACTGTACCAGTATTTGTATATATTTATGTATGTATGTACGTCTCACAGGTTCATTGTGTTAATTGTATTTATTTGTAGTCTGTCTGAATTCTTTTTCACTTGAAATGTTTTTCATGTCAATCAAATTCACATTTGACTCATTCGATTAACTACAAACGTTAGTCGGTGAACTGAGTGCCTGAGTGGACTGTCTGACAAACTGACATATACTTGTGTCAGTTGCAGACATCTAAACACACTTTGGCCATTTAGCCATTTACTTAGTTGGATATTTGACGGCCATGATAAATATAATTTGTTTTCAAGTATATTTATGTAGTTATGGTTGTTTATGTGAATATTTCTGTACACGTGTATGTATGTACATACATACATACGTGCTCTTGAGCAGTAATAAGTTCAATCAATTTGTGCTTTGAACTTGAGCTAAAATTAACCGACAGTGGAAATGAAATTGTTTTAAAAATTTATTTACAGATTTAATGATAATTTGTGGGAAAATTTGGCTAATTGTAGGATTACAAAAAAGTATACAAATATAAATATTATAAATATATTTATACAATTTTCCAATTACTGTTTTCAATAAACTATTTGAGATAATTATAAATTTTCAAAACTTCTGGACAGCTTAAAACTCAAAATAAATAGATAAAAATAATAATTAAAATATATAAAAATCTAAAAATAAAATAAGTAAAAATATTTACTACAACCAAAAAATATAAAAAATAATTTCATCGAAGGAAGAGGTATACATATTAATTTTCCAATAGAACTCACAGTAGGAGAGCAATATGAAAAACCATGCATGCAATTTAGGCTTTAATTTTTTTCTTAGAAACTAAAAAAGTAAAAAAAAAATTTGCAATCAAGAAATGTTTGTTAGTTAAAGTATGATTTTTATATTTTTAATTTAACATTGCATGCTTTTTTTAACTTTGTGTGTGGATTTTTGTAATTTTTAACCTTAAGTAAATGACAAAGTCCATTTAGCAGCTCTCACTACCAATTCCGTAAACAGGTGTGCTACTTAACTAAATTTTTGATAAGTGCGCCTAAATGTAGGCCAAATATTTACGATTAAAATTTTAAAACTAGAATAAAAAATTTGAAGGAATTTGAAAATTGCCGGAAGTCATTGGAAAACATAGTATTCTCAACCTAGCGGCAAGTGGTTACCCTAAGAATTTATTTGATATGACAAAAGCAATAAGCAGCAGGTATAACCTAAAAATAGATAATATATTATATATTCTAAGCTTAATACTTGCTGTATATATATATATATATATATATTTATATGTGTGTATGTGTTTGTGTTTTGTACATTTTTACCTAAACAGCTTTTGTTTGTGCCTACTCTACCCATTCAACTCTAATTACGGTCACAGCATCAGCTGTAGTCGCAATCACAACACACCACTTTGTAATAGCAATTATATGTGGTAATATATGTATGTGAGCTACTCTCTAATAATTAGGCAGCTCGGAATAAACCTGTAAGCAATTAGTTGCAGGAATATTTGAGATTAAAAATGAAAAACATACAAAAATACTATTTTCATTGCGAAAGGAAATTAATTTGGCACTCATTAGCATATTTAATCAATTTTTGGCAGTCTATATATAATATATATATTGCATAAATGAAATGGTTTTTCATTATTTAAGAAGAACATTCTTGTCAGAGGTGGATGTTCAGGTGTTCGAAACTCATTTCTGAAAATATTTTATTTGATGTTTCAAATTATTTTATTTTAATTATATTTTTTATGAATATATTGTTTTCTAGCTTTACATCTTTCTTTTCTTTAATTTTATTTTATTTTAGTTCATTTTTCTTTATTTTGTCTATTTTATTTTAATATATTTTATTATGTTTTATTTTATTAACATAATTTTTTTATTTCTCTTTCATTTTGTTTTTTTTTATTTCTTTCTATTCATTAATTTTAATTTTTTACTTTATTTTTTTATGTTATTTATTTTATTTTAATTTATTTTATTTTATTTTATTTTATTTTATTTTATTTTATTTTATGTTATTTTATTTTATTTTATTTTATTTTATTTTATTTTATTTTATTTTATTTTATTTTATTTTATTTTATTTTATTTTATTTTATTTTATTTTATTTTATTTTATTTTATTTTATTTTATTTTATTTTATTTTATTTTATTTTATTTTATTTTATTTTATTTTATTTTATTTTATTTTATTTTATTTTATTTTATTTTATTTTATTTTATTTTATTTTATTTTATTTTATTTTATTTTATTTTATTTTATTTTATTTTATTTTATTTTATTTTATTTTATTTCATTTTATATTTTTTTATTTTATTTTATTTTATATTATTTTCTTTTATTTTATTTTACTTTATATCATTTCATATTATTTTATTTTATTTTATTTTATTTTATTTTATTTTGTTTTATTTTATTTATTTTTTTCATCTTATTTCTTTTTACTCAGTTTAATGCCTTGAAATATATTTTCCTTTCTTATGCTTATATTTCCTACATATTCGTACTTGTATACATGCATGAGTGTAAAGAGAATATTTACGAGCATCAAGCGTCGCCATCTTGGCTACAAATGTTCATATTTTATTCCAACTGATGGTGGCGGTTAAGTTCTTAGTTAGTCATGAACTTGTTTTCTTGCTAAAGTTATGTATATATACATATATATGGTATATGTGCACTTATGTATAAATGTGTATGGGATATATATCCCTTCCCTCACATATCGGTATATTTCGTTATGCTCTGTTGCTTACCCTCATTAATTATAACCGTTAATTGAAATTAATACTTGCAGCTGGCAAAGATTAGCCCCGCGTTGACAGGTAAGCGAAAGGCCTAGTAGCCTGTTTTTATTATGCATACGAAATGTGGAAAAAGGAAGTAAGAAAAAAGGATATCCCTTTGGGTAAAAACTAAATAAATAATGCACGAAAAATAATTACATTTGAATGCGCAGGGCAAGTGATGTTTAATTTATTGTTTCAAGGAATTTTCTTCTCCTTTTTTGGAAATTCAATGCAAAAAATCCAAAAAAAGGAAATTATACAAGAAAGAAATGCCACAAATCTGACGTGTTCTAAGAAATAATTAACATAATTGAATGGAAATGAGCAAACGATTTCGGAACATATAGCGCTTGATGGGTTCAATGGAAGAAAAGTAAATATGTTTTGATTCTTCAGATGGTCAACGGAAGTTCATGGAAAAAACATGATATTATCTGTGTTTAAATACTAATATCTTATGGTACATAAAATCAGAAACTAAATATATTAATGATTTGCTACAAATAGAGAATTTGTCGAAAACTAGTCCATAACTAGTACCTATTAGTAATAAATTTAATAATAGAATATTTTTGGAACATACCTAAATTAACCCAAAATGGTATTAAAGTGGTTTCAATTGGTATTAGTATTCGTATGGGCATGATAATTTGTATGAGTATGAATATAAGCAAGAATGTGAGTATAAATATAAGTATGAGTATAAGTATGAGTATAAGCATAAGTAAAAGTATAATTATTAACGAAAATATAAGCATAAGTACAGGTATTCACATACATATGAGTATGCGGGCCCGTATTAGTATAAATATAAGTATGAGTATAAGGATGATGGTGGATATGAGTATGTGAGTATTCGCATTAGGACGAATATGAGTAATCGCTTTAGTTAGAGGGTTAGAATGAGTATGAATATGATAACGAGTCTGAGTATATGTGTGAGTATGAGAATCCGTAAAGGTCTGAGTGTGAGTATGAGTTTGAATATGAGATAAAAGTGAGTATGAGAATTGGTATGAGAATGAGTATAAGTAAGAATATGAGTATAAGTATGAGTACAAGGATGATAGTGGATATGAGTATGTGAGTATGAGTATGAGTAATCGCATTAATTAGAGTGTGAGAATGAGTATGAATATGATAACGAGCATGAGTATGGGTCGAGGGTATGGGTATGAGTATGAGTTTGAAAATGTGTTTAAATATGAGTATATATGGTAAATGAGTATGAGAATGTGTACAAGAATGAATATGAGTATTCACATTCCTATGAGTATGAGAATTGGTACGAGAATTGGTATGAAAATGAGTATAAGTATGAGTAAAAGTATGAATATGAGTATGCTTATGAGTTTGAATATGAGTATAAACACTTATATGAGTGTTTCCATTCGTATGATTAATAGAATTCGTACGAGTATGAGTATGAGTACAAGTATGAGTATGAGTACAAGTATGAGTAGAGTACAAGTATGAGTATGAGTACATGTACGAGTATGACATTGCATATAGAATATATGAATGCGACTATCCTAAAAACACACATTGTTTTGTACTATAAAAAGGTGTATATCCATTTTTTACTCAAGTTGAATTACTTTTCAAAAATAAAGTGGATTAAATACTTAAACAAATTTATTATCAATGCTTTACTTAATTTATTTCATATACCAACACGGTATAGTAATTAAACAAAAAAAAATTAAATGGCAGTTATGGTGAGAACAACTTCACCAAAATACATATCTACTCACAATTATTACAACAGCTTTTATTAGTAAAAAATTCAGTATTTTTTCTACGCATCGGTTGAGTCCTTTATACCAGCAGCTAGATTTTTGCCCCCTTTTTTGCGCACAAACTATTTAACCCAGCCAACAATTCACCGCATTCAGGCAGTGGAATGTAATTTGCAGGTTTTTTTGCTTTAAATATGTTTATGCACATATGTACATACATACGTACATGCAAAGGCATATAAGCATTGAAATGGTTGCCAAACCGGCAGTTTTGTCGGTATTAAGAACCAATTGGTCTTGAATTTAGGATTTAAATAGTTTTGAAATTTATGTCATAGCTTAAATACTCGTAAATCAAGGTTATTTGGTTTATTTGGTGCCTGAGATGAACTCATCCAAAGAGTATCCCTTTTGATAGTGAACGAAAAAAGGATGTCAAATTACTTTCCTTCTAGGGAAAGTTTTCAGAAATTTGTTTAAAAAAATTTGGCTACTCTTCGAGTCTTGTTTCTCTAACAAAATTAAGAGCATATAATATTTTCTAAGCCGCATCCGAACGGCTCACGCATATTTAAAATATTTTTTTTATTTCTTTGCAAGGTATCGGTTGCGAAGGCAATAGATTCATTCTCGAGGATTCAGGAATACACCACAACAGAAAATTTTAAAAATATTTTATGTACGAAACAGTCACTTGAAAAAACATATTAAACAGCTTTTTGTTTATTTTTATGTTTATTCGAGTTTTAATAAATATTTTACTTACGAAAAGTGACGATAAAACAACTTCTCTTGAATAAACGCAAACTCACCTGAAAAATAGAAAGAAATATTTTTTTAAATAAATATATATATTTAAATGTAGTAATAACAAATATTTGATAAGTAATATGTGAAAAAAAGTATTTTATAATAGAAAAAAATTTTTTCGGTGAAAAAGTTCGAACTATTGTACAATTTTTCCCCCCTTAGAAAAAGTTACGTATACGCAGTGTAACTCACTCAGTTACATTAGTAGCAACGCGCGCTTGAAAAATTAAATTAAACTAAAAATAAAATTATTTACAATCATATATTGATAAGTGGGGAAACTTTTTTTTTGGCATAATTTCAAATTGTTATTACATTTATCTGCTGCTGCTTGAATGAATTTGGCGTAACAATAATGACTGCTTGACTGGTTCGTTGGCTTCGCTGATTGGCTGATTGGCTGATTGACTGTCTGTGCTCAAAAAATTGTTGAGCATTAAGTGCTTGACAGCTGAAATTGTTGTAAAAGACCTGTTAAAACGAGCATTATCTGCACACCGTGTTTGAGGATAAAAGCTGAAAAGCGAAACAAAAATAAAAAAGTAAAGGTAAAAAAAAAGAAATACACTAAAAAATTTTTAGAAAAAAGCAGCCAATGAAAGAAAGTAGCTAAAAATCAATGTGAAAGATAACAAAAAAATCTACAAATACAAATATATATATATATATTAAGCGAAGAGGCAACTGATTTTTGGCACAACTTGTCAGATTACTTCGAGTACAACCTTTGTCCTTGCTTGATTATACGCGCCTCTGCTTGCACATAATTTTTTATTTATTGACTTTTTTTTTGTTTTTATTTTTGCCCATTTTGCTTTACTCACAAGTACACAATTTCGATTACTCACAGCTCTTTAGATTTTCTACTTTTTATGAGAATATAAAATTTCGACAACAATTCGATTTTCTGCAACAATTGAGTTAGTTTATATGTAGGTAGTACATGTACTACATGTAGAAGAGACAATTTTTGCTGTTGTTATATGAAAAAAAAAATTGCAAAAATGATAAATTGCTTGATTGCTGTGGTTTCTTATGGGCATACAGGGGCGGAGGAGAGCACGAGAGCCCAATCAAAGCTAATCACTGCTGTTTAAAAAAAAAAAGTGGAAAATTTTGATTTGCGCCTACAAGCCGAACAAGCAAATTGTTTGGCTAATAAACTGTAAAATAATGGAAATTCAATTTTATTTTGGTATAATCAGAGATTTTAGCAAGTTGAAGGGAAAGTGAAATTTGAAAAAATTTTAATGGAAAAATCGTTACCTCCAAGCGGCGATAATGAGAAAAAGTGCAAAATATTTATATGTATGTATGTAAAAAAAAAACAAAAAAAATTTGCAAAAAGAGATTGAGCTATTCTATTATGGCGGCAAGAACAAGGAAGCGATCCCGCACAGTCTGTGCCAATGTGTGGGGTTTCTTTAGCTTCTTCTATAATTTATAGAATGCTTTGAAAAAAAAATTAAAAAATGGTTGTCTCGCCGATTGTCAGAGTGTTTAATAAAAAAAAAATTAGAAAAAAAGATGAGATAGTTCCTTTTGACTTGGTTGCACATGCCTATCTTGGTACAGCTTTTAAATATTGGAGTGAATTATAACACGAGGACCTTTCCTAAGGGGAGTAGCTCTTTACGGAATTGAAGTATATGACTTGTAATGGCAGGGGAATTTAATCTCACTATAACCTTCACTGAGAAAAAACACGTCCTCGCCAATACTAAAGGGGGCGATTTGTAGTTTTCCATGACTTTACCAGGGCTTTTCGGGGCTAACTTGATTATTTTTTGAAAGCATTTCCGCACTCAGCCAACAATAAAAATTCCAAAAAATAAAAAAAAAATCTAAAAAGATTAGGATACTTTTGCTTATGATTTGTATAAACTAGTAAGGTTAGAAAGCAATCGCTTTGCCTTGTAAAATATTGAAAGAAGTGTAATTTATGGATAATCATTGCGAGAAATCCAAAATTTATTTCCTCATCACCTCGACAACTCAAACCCAATGGATATTATTGTAATTTACTAGCATTCTTACAGCAAAACTAAAATGTCTTGCAGCCAAAAGATTTAATGGTATACCACAAATACACCCCCATATAGCCAACTCCTGCCAATTTACGTAAAACAAGTAAAGGCGAAAAATCGTTGCATACATTTCGGCGCTTGCATGAAATTCAGCCTACATTAACCAACGGAAAGCATAATAGTGACATAAAATACCGCTTTAGTCGAGCAATTTTCGACAAACGGTTAGAAATAAAATTAATTTCAGGCTATCAAAATAAAAGCGAAAAGGCGTAGATGTAGTGGTAGTGGTAGTTGAAGTGAAAGGGAAATAAAGTGTGTGGCATGAAAATGTACGAAGAGAGAGCTTAAGCTAACATGCATTTAAAGCACGGTAGACTATAAATAGTGAAATATATAAAAGTACATATATATCTACATATATTACATGCATGCATATAGTGTGTGTGTGTGTGTGCGTGTGTGTGTGTCTGTGTATGGACCTGTGCAGAGCAACAAAATCCTTTTGCATAGTCGAACTAAATTATTTGCACAGCCATGCGTTGGCAATTTTGCGCTTTACGCCACATACAAAGCGCCTAAATTTAGTTGCTCTTCTATTCAACTTTTTATTTTTTTTTACAAATTTTTTTTTGTGATTTTTTATTTTTTTTTTATTTTTGTTGAAGCAAAAAATCCTTAGTAAATTGCATCTATTATGGATTAACTGCTGGTAATAAATAAAAATCAGCGCAATCTTTTTTCTCTTCGCTACTTTCGCTTCTGCCAGCAATGAGCGCACAGCAGGAATGCGCCTAAAAGTAGACTTAAGCGTGTGTGTTTTTGTGTTCTTTTGTACTTTTGCGCCTGAAACTATGCCTGCATAAGCCATTTGGTAACTAAAGCACGCATTTTGGCCTCACATTATACACTTGCGCTCTCTCTCTCTTTCTACACTCCTTCGTACTGCCATTAGACCGCGCAACGCAAAGTTTATTGGAAAATGGCAGCACTTTATATGTTGATCACATGCAATTACACTTATAATAACGGCAATAGATTTAGTGAAAGGAAAATATTGAGCGCTTAAGAGAGAAATTTCCGCCTTTGAGAGCGTTTTAGGCAATGAGAAGTGGGAAAACTCTGAAGCTGAGTCATAGTATTTCAGTTTTTTGTTTTCAAAAACTCTTAAGAGTGAAGCGATTTTCCAAAAAGTATGCAGGCGAGAAACTCCAGCGTTCATATTTAACCTATAATATATTTATTTATTCCAAGCTTCTCTCAAATAAAATATCAAACTCCTCTCTGAGGCTCTTATACCTTATTTTGCTTCACTGATTAGTAGTGGGTTGCTGATGTGAGACTTGAATTTATTTGATTTTCTTACAAGAAATTTTTTTATGCTTTTTAATTACTTGTTAATAAGAATATTTTTAATTATAAGATAAATGTTCGAAATCAACTTCTCATCCTACCTTTTCTCTACATTTATACTGATTTTTTTTTGAAATTCAAGCTATTTATAAATGTATTTATTTTTTATTTTACTGGTCACAACTCATAATTTCAAAAATTCAGCATTTTTATGTCCTAACATAATAATAATTCTCTAAATAAATTGCCGCAACAGATTTAGATCATAAGCCACTCTCACTCTCTCTCTCTCTCTCTCTCCACTCCCTATGCTCCTATAATAAATAATAATTTTGCTCGACAGTGAAAAAGTCAATTTCCGATAACTCAATAAAATGGCCATAAAATGTCAAATTCAGTAATGATGGCAATATAAAAGAGAGCAATTAAACGCAAAAAATGATAATAAAGAAGTAGTAAAAAAAGAAGATACTAAAGCGGATTATTTTTTTTCCTAAAATTTTATCAAGCAGAATGTGAAAAAATTCAATTTCTTAACGTTTCCACGTGGTCATAGTGACTCCAATATATGACATTTATGAGTTATAAAAGAAACGAGAAATATTTCAAAAAACGTTCGCTAAGAAAACAAAAGATATTGACATGAGTAACATAAGTCAGAGTGCATGAAAAGGGAGTCATTTTTGATTCATAAAACAAACGAAAAAATTTTCAAAAAAAAATCATAATAGACTAAAGGAAATATTGACATGAGTCAAGTAAAAGAAGTATAACAAGAATTAATTCCGGAAAAGTTCGTAAAAAAATAAAAAATAAAATTGGTATGAGTCATAGTGAGTCAGATATAAGTCATAGTGAGTCATGTATAGTAATTTATGAATCATAAAGAAAAGAGACATCTTTCAAGAGAGTTTTATAGTAGAATAAAAAATACTTACATGAGTCATAATGAGTCAAATATAAGTCACAGTGAGTCAAATATAAGTCATTTATGAGTTGTAAAAGAAACGAGAAATTTTTCAAAAAATGTTCATTACAGAAAACAAAAGATATTGACATGAGTCATAATGAATTCAATATAAATCAGAATGCACGAAATGTGAGCCATTTTTGATTCATGAAACAAACGAAAAATTTTTCAAAAAAAAGTTCATAATAGATTAAAAGAAATATTGACATGAGTCATAATGAATTCAATATACATCAGAATGCATGATATGTGAGTCATTTTTTGATTCATGAAACAAACGAAAAATTTTTCCAAAAAAAGTTCATTATAGATTATAGTGAGTCATGTACAATAATTTATGAATCATTAAGAAAAGAGACATCTTTCAAGAGAATTTTATAATGGAATAAAGAAATATTTACATGAGTCATAATGAGTCAAATATAAGTCATAATGAGTCAAATGCCATTCATTTGTATGTCTTAAAAGAAGTGAGTCGCAGCATTTGAGAACAAACTAGGCTATTATCAAAAATATGATATAAAAAAAAATTCCAATATCTGTACTATATTCGTACTGACTTATATGAGTACGATTAATAGGCATCAGTATGAGTATCTATAGATGTCATATTTGATCCACACACCTCATCCAATATTACGTTATAATCAATACCGGCTTTAAAATAACTTATGCTTAAGTGGTTTAATATGAATCAACTGTGTGAGATGAATCATAACTGAGGCTTATGAAAGGCATACACAAGAGATATGAAATACACTCGCAGGGCTTAGCCATTCCCTGCCGAATGGCAATCGCAGATTGAAAAAATTTTTTGATGTTGGTCGAACCATTAAATTCGGTGCTAAAACAAGTAGTGTACTGTGTCCCACGGTGATCGTACCCACACAGTGAGGCTATACATTCAGGTCGCTTATTCAGATAAAATCCGTGGTATATTATGGAAGAGGTCAGAGAATGGTTGTTGGTGAAGGGGCAGAGACTGTAGACATCATACACGACGGTAGGGGTCTATGCACACAGTTTTTGGAATAACCGAAGTGTCATCACATTGATCACCTTCAAAAGGCCAAAATAAATGCCAACTAATATTGATGAGAGCTAATAATTTGAAGTAGAAATTATTCCATTTGGCGTATAAATAAACTGTAAACCATCAGAGACCAGGCGGTGTGCCAAAATTCATAAATTTTGCCAGGAACTGCTTGGTACCTCATTCGGCATATTCTACAGATTTAAGGACTTTCAACAAAGTTCTGTTTCAAAATCTGAAAAAATGTCTGAGGGATAAGACATTTGGATAAAATTATGAAATTTTTTGATAGCCTTTAGAAATCAAATTATTTGAAGAAATGACAAAATTGAGAAATGCTGAGAAATAATTTTTTTTAACTGAAACATAATAAAATCATTATAATTTTAGTTCTCATTTGCCGAAAAAAATATAGTTTGAACAGAAAGACTTCTTTTTAATTTTTGTGCGGAAAAGATTTTTTTCGTTTTAAACTAGTAAAAAACTAGTATGTTTCTGACAAAATCTGACTAGTTAGTGGTTGGTTAGTTGATTGATTAATTATTTTGGAAGTAGTTAAGTAGTTATTTCGAGGACTGAGTTAATTTATGGTAAAACAATAAGGCAGTGGAAAAATCGTGAAGAGTAAAAAATACACAATAATTAAATAATTAAAGGTGACTAGTATAAATCCAACCTTTTTTTAATCGATATCTTTGACCAAACACATTTTTTTTGCTAATTTATTCTACCATTTCCTTCTCTCTCTTACTTCCATATACGTGTAAATATAGCAATACATTACATGCGCAGGTGATGATTATGGCACACACGTATGCTTCGGGATTAACCTTTATCCTTGATGATGGCTTAAATATGTGCATGTGTCGTGTATATCCAGATAAATGAGTTTTATATGTATTTTGTTGCTTTGTCAGACAGTTAAGAGCGTAAGTTCATTCAAAGTTTAAGTACGTTTATGGCAAAGTATGAAAATAATGGCTAACGGCATAAGTTTCATGCCAAATTTTATAAATATACATATACTAGTGTGTATGTAATGGTATCAATATAAATAACAGTAATAAGCTGTTGGAATGATAGGCAGAAGATTTACTTGAAAAATAATATAAATGGGCGAATATTAATTTTTTTGTAGCTACTGACCACTGAGGAGGATGCTTTTAAGAAGACAGAAAAATCCCAGATGAAGATGGTGGGTAGGCAAATTTTCAAAGAATCTTTTGAAAAAAAAGGATAGCAGGGAAATACATTCGGACTCGGACTATGATTTGGATGCAGTCTTTTGCTTGAATTTAATTCGAAGCTTGGACTTTAACGTGGACTTTGATTGGAGACTTATACTCAGATCTGTATTTAGACTTGGATTTGAGCCAATTTTAATACATTGTCTTGAACTTGACCTTAGATTTGGAATTAGTCTAGGACTAAGACTTGGACATGGACTTTGATTTTGAATTTAACTTTGACTTGAGCTTGGACTTAAGCTTGGACTTAAGCTTGGACTTGCACTTTGGCCTAAAATACGTCTTGAACTTGTATTTGGATTTGGACCTGGGTTTGGACTTGGATTCGTACTTGAACTGGAAGTTGGAACTGAATATTGCATTTAAGCTCGGACTTAAGACTTGGAGTTGATTTTAGACGTGGACTAAGTCTAGGTCTTAAAGTTGGACTTGGACATGGACTTTGATTTTGACATTAACTCGGTTTTAGACTTCGACTTGCACATCGTATTCAATTCGTGCTTGAACTTGGACTTGGATTGACTTGTGACTAAAGTTTGTATTGAGCTCGGCCTTGGACTTGAACTTAAACTTAGTCGCAGGCTTGGACTTAATCTTAAACTTCAATTTGGGTTTGAACTTGGACTTAATAGAACACTTGAGCATGATAATTGTCTTAAACTTTGAATTCGACTGTTGAACACTGGCTTGGACCGGACTTGGACCAGGACTTGAACTTTGGCTTGGACTTACAAATGAGTTTGAATTTGCGCATTTACAGGTACTGGACTTGGACACAGATTGAAAATTTTGTTTTGTATTTGCATTTTGATTTGTACTTGGATTTCAGGAAAGGGAATTGGACTTGTATGCCGACTCGTACTGGAACTCAGACTCTGACTCGAACTTGGACTCAGACTCTGACTAGAACTTGGACTCGGACTTGGACTCTGACACGGACTTGGGCGCTGACTTCGACTTGGATTCAAACTCGGACTCGGACTTGAACTCTGACTCGGACTCGAACTTGGACTCGAACTTGGATGCTGACTCGGACTCGAACTCGACCTCGGACTCGGGCTTGGACTCAGGCTCTGACTCGAACTTGGACTCGGACTTGAACTCTGACTTGGATTCTGACGCGGACTTGGGCTCTGACTTCGACTTGGATTCAAACTCGGACTCGGACTTGAACTCAGATTCGGACTTGAACTTATACTCGGACTCGAACTTGGACTCTGACGCGGACTTGGACTCTGACGCGGACTTGGTTTCAAACTCGGACTTGAACGCCGACTCAAACTCGGATTCAGACCGGGACTTGGGCTTTCCCCTTCGAATAAAGGCACATTCTTAAGCTGCCTCATAACGTCTTTTCTTAATTGCTTCGTATTAGATGTACCTCGAGAATAATAATTTTAAAGACGATGTTTTGCCTACGACTTGAACTGATAACTCTACTTACAATTGTATGCGTCACATCTCCGAGCTTCCGTTGTTTTGCTACCATAGATAGATAGTCTCAGTTTTAAAACTGCATTAAATTCCCTCGTCAAAAAAAAAAATTTACTATTTTTGCTGCCTCCAAACATTTTTTCCTATCCTCCGCCTACATTCTAGCAACTTTATGTTGTGAAGTACATTTCACTTACGTATAAATTTATTTTCGGAATAATTATCGCCCATGCAAGTGACCAACAATTAAAATCCAATCCATCAGCGTCATCATAAACGCCCACAAGCCAGTCATGGAAGCATTGATCGAGTCTTCAAAACAAAAAAAAAAAAAAAAAAAAACAATCGGTATACGTGTATTAACGAAAATTATTTCAAAGCGTCTTTTCGTCAACCATCAGACTAGTGGGCGTAAGCAGAAGAAACGGTGCTCCAAAGTAGCGTTCAAGGGCAAAAATATTATTTTCCAACTGCTGTGTCCTATTATTGGCATAAAAATCCAGATAAGAGACGCTGACCATCAAACATATTGTTGACCAAAAGAGTAAAATGGATGCTGATATTATTATTTTTTTTTTGTTTTTGAGTCATGTGAATCATTGTAATAGAAAGTTCTTGACAAACATTAAGCTTTCAATAGTTTGAGTAATTTACGAAGCTAAAAACAATTTTGTAGTGACCGAAAATATTCATTTATAAGATAATGCATCATGTTTGAATAGAAAGAATAAAAATCATGGAACTGTATGAGTCATATTTTTGTCCAGAAAAGTCCTCATTTGAGTCAAATATGAGTAAAATTCAATTCCTGAACGATTCAATTCATATTAAATCAAATATAAGTCATAAAAAACAGGAGCTCTTTAAGAAAAGTTCATAGTGAGTCAGATATAAGCCATTATGAGTGTAATGTAAGTCATTAATGAGTCACAAAAGAAAACGTCAATTTTTGTTAAGGAAAGTTTATAACAGAATACGAAAAGGTTAGCATGTGTCATAATGAGTCAAATATAAGTCATAGTGAGTCGAATGTGAGTCATTTATGAATCATGAAAGAAAACGTAAATTTTTGTTAAAGCAGTTTATAAAAGAATACAAAAAGGATTAACATAAGTCATATTGAGTCAGATATAATTCATACTGAATCAACTGTAAGTAATTTAAGTGTCATAAAAAAACGAGTGATTTTTGTAAAACAGTTCATAATATAATACTAGATATATTGACATGAATCATTGCGAGTCAAACATAAGTCATAGTAAATCAAATATAAGTCATACTGAATCAAATGTAAGCAAGTCATGAGTCATAAAAGAAATGAGTGTTTTTTTTAAAAACAGTTCAAAACATAATACCAAATATATTGACATGAATCATTGTAAGTCAAACATAAGTCATAGTGAGTCAAACATAAGTCATATTGAATGAAATCATTAAGTCATTTATCAGTCATAAAATAATATAGTACCCGTGCTTGAGGCCAAGTTAGAGCATTGTGAAACAAAAATGAAGAAAATTCCACTATCTTGACTGAGTAGCTGGTGAATTCAACATGACTCATATGAGTACGACTCATAAGCAGATAAATGAGTATCTATAAAAGTCATATGTGTTCCTTAAATCATCATAGAATACTAATTAATAACCGACTGCCTGTTGAAAATTACTTTTGTATAACCTTTCCATGGTTATATGCGAGTCAAATGTGTGAGTTGAATTATAACTGAGCCTTATGAGGGTCACCAAAGATTAGTAAAAGAAACACTACAGTCAAATAACTGTGATGAGGCACAAAGAGACAAATTAATTTAATATTTATTGTGTCCCGAGTCATGAAATCTACAGATTGATTGAAAAGAATATTCTTAATAAAAGCTTGGACAATGATTCCTTATTAAAATCAAATTGATCTATATGTAAAAAGTCGGTTACACAAAAGTAAACAGATATACTCAAAAAAGAAAATAAAGGTCATTAAGCTAATTAAATCAATGTGAGTCTTAAGTGAGTATAATATAAGTCTAATATGAGTCAATTATGAGTCTTCAATGAGTCGTATGAGTGTGCAAAATGAGTCATGGTGTATTTACAGTCTCCAAACTTCAAAATTCGTGCTTAGAAAAATAAAAAATTTAGACTCGCCTATGATTCATTAATGATTCACGCATGATGCATGTATTTTACACATAAAAAGAAGGCACTCCCTTCACTAGGGTGCTTATGAGTATAAACATATGAAGTACTCTACTTATTTATGACCTTAAAAGCTTGCTGGGTTACGCCACAAGCCAGGCGCTTCAAGTAGACGCTAATTAATGATACGCATTGTAATAAATTTATTGATTTCAAGTGAAATGCTGGCCCCACTCCAAAATGGTTAATTATGAAGACAACAACAATTGGCAAGCAGAAGTAACGGTGAACATAAGGTACATACAATTAAATTGTACATTTGTAACTTCAACCATTAATAGACATACATACATACATACATACATACAATTATATTATCACTCACAGCTTGCAATATGACTAATGAAAGGCCTAGCACTTGAAGCATTTGGTAGTTGGATACTCGTGTGTGTATGTGTGTGTGTATGCTTCCACTTCAGCATGCCCAAACGCCTTCCAGCTTTCATAATTGCCCAAGAGGTGTCTTGATTATGGCAGTATGTGAGGTACGTTTGTATGTATATATGTGAGTAGGACTGTGATAACAACGAGCATATTCGTCGGCTGGTGAGCAGAAATCAGAGCTATAAACAATTACATGCTAACAGCCTGAGCACGTCAAGTGTTGGTGGCGAAGCGCGTGTATGGAGGTATAGAGGTTGGTATCATCCTCCTCTAGTCAAGCTTCTATTTGGGCTTCGTTTTGAGGCAAGCAAACCAAAAACAAGAGATATTCTTAGCACCAGCTGTGCAGTTGATGGGCTGTCTGGCTTTTGTTTCTGCAGCTGTTGAAGGGCACTTACTTTCATAAGTCTGTGCGCGTGTGTGTGTGGGTGTGTGTGGGTGTGTGCGGTATTAATTGTTTGTTTGTTCGCTTGCCTAATTGGAAAATTAGAATAAATCATTTTATTATGTTTTCGATTTTAATAACGCAGGCTAATGTTATGATTAAATTGATGCTCTGCGCTGCAAAACCTATAGGAAGAATATCCGTTCTCCCAATCGAGGATTAACTTATCTCACCCAAAGACACGCAAAAAGTTTCAAAAATTTAAATAAGAATCTGAGTCTGATGCAATGAAATGAGGGTAAGCGAAGAGATGTCGAACCAACTCATAGGCACAGTGGTCTATGCTTTTACAAATTTGGCCGATTTCGAAATGGCGAAGACCCCCTCTGAGAAGGCAGTTGCGAGCATCTATTCCCTTACCTAAAAGCCGCTACGTATATAGGTGGTCTGGCGCAAGCAATTCTTAGCGAGCTCCAAATCTTTTAATGGTGAGAGAGCCTCGGCGATTGTCCGGACGGAGGAAAGAGTATATTAAATCTTATTACTACGTGAAGAACCCACAACAAGCAATCGGTAAGACTTAGTCATCTTGAAAAGATGGTTAAGTCGTATATTTTTAAGAACAGTAAATTTTTCAGCCCGACTTAATATCTGGCCACATGGTAGGGAGTCCAATTGGGAGAGTTTTGACTGTCATTTCCTTGGGGTTGAGCTCATGACAACAAACATCTCTGACCAGTTGACTGAAGAGTTCGCATCGGAAATAAGGCAGACATCTCTGTTACCTAAGAACCAGCTTGAATGAGGCAGATGCGGTAGGTCTTCGAGACATCTGCTGAAACGACCATATGAAGGAGCTCGAATTTGGTGTTAGGTTTGCTGTGGAAGCGTACTGATATTCACTCCAATATGAGAGCAGCTAAAAGCGTTTAAAGACGCCTCCAGTGAACTTCTGAGTTCTAATCTCAAATCTGTGTAGAGCCTTTAGTGCCACGGTGGCACAGAAAGGAAAGATAAGTTCGAAGCCGCCGGCGTGCCTCCTGTAGAACCAACAAAAAGCCAAAGGAAGCTTTGGACAACTCAATTATACCCCGATCAAAAGAATATTGGTTGAATTCTTAGAGGAAAGGAGATAAAATACAAACCGAAGAAAAATTCTGCATTGAAAGCCGATTTCCAGGTCTGCCCTCTGAGGATATCGTCCACTGTGCTTAACGCGAGTATTTTCGGCAGACGGTTTAACCAAACGGTGCTAAAAGAAATACTGTGGATCAAATCAATGCGCTGGTCTGCGCATACCGTGGTAGGGTATCCAAGACTCTGTCATGTGTTGGGTACGGCTGCTTTACATCGAGTTGACACAGGGCGAGTTCTACTTGCTCTTAGGTATAAGTCACAACCATAACAATGCGCAACAAGAACAGTTCAGAGCTAGTTCCGCTTGCTCCTGGTTTCTGGTTTCCTTGCAACTCCGGACTGGTGGACTGAGTTTGAATTCCCACCTCTGCGTACCAACTCACAACATGTTTGGAATTCAACTAGCCTTCAGATGCCAGCACCGCCCAAAACACTTTACGGGCGAAAAGTTCTGTAAAAGGAATTTTCAATGGCTTGGTATACGTTTTGTCACCATACAGTCTTAGAAAATACATAAAGTTCGAGAAGAGAACGCGGTGACTTGCTGAGAGTACTGGTTGATCAACAACAACAAATTGGAGCTGTCCATACCCACTTTCTGTCTGGACATAAAGTACTGAGGTTGGTTATTTCTGCAAGCTCCTCATGTTTTTTTCCCAAAATCTCTGCTATTAACTGACATCCTGGATGAGATTTAGGAGCTTGAGTGTAAAGCCAATGGAATAAAAAGAGAATCTACTCACCGAGACTTTCGCTTAAATTCGATCCATCAGGCGCTTATCCGCTTTGTTAGCGAATTGGCAACGTATACCAACAGTTTGTGGTGGAGACAGAGTGAGGTCGGTTCAGCTTATCCAAAAATTGGTGTAAACTGGCGACAAAGCTGATAGCACGAGCAGCCAAGGAGAATGTAAGCGAAGATTGTTCAAACTCTGTTGTTCATAAGTTTAATTCCTTTGTCAATTCATCTGAGCTGAGTGAAGTCAAAGAAGACAAAGAATTTGACATGTGGGTGGTGTGCTTAAGATTCTCCACCAGAGAAGCACTGCTAGACTTGTCAAATTTGCTTTAAGAAATATTGAGTAAAAGTCAGACTAAATAAAGACTAACTCTGGACACATACAAACTGGCCAAACGAAGTTCCTCTTGCTGCTGAAAATCTAAAAACATTCCCCATTCACCCATCCTCTATACCCGCACTTTTGATTCCTGTTAGTCATTACCATATATCTCTTGTATGAAAGTTTGAGCATTACTTGAGTTTAAAATTGGCTTGAGTACATTAAGCAACAAGCAGACGCTAAGCATATGACCCATATAATTTCATAATAAATCAAAGACTTTCAAAAATGAAATTCAATATTTAAATGAGCCACAAAATATTTATATACATATATATATTAATATATAAATATATTGAATTTCATTTTTGCAAGTCTTTGATTTATTAGGAAGTCAAAATAAATATATATACATACATATATATACTTGTAATATGCTTTTTAGAGCACCCGCCGACATATGTACATACAAGATAAAAAAACAGGTATTTTTGCTACTAAAAGAATCACGCAAGTCTCTCAAGACGCTTCAATAAATTCCAACAAAAATGAATTCATGCGTAAAAGCATAAATAAAAGCATAATAAGTCAATATCGAACAAACAAATAAGCATATTTAATTACCAAAAAAAAATCGACTGTTATTATATAAATAAATGAAAAGAATTATATATACAAATACATTCATATGTATATATGAATTTCCATGATTTATTACAGCTCAAGGCTTAGGCGACCTCATTTTTAGAGTTGCCAGCCAGCAAGTGCTTTTATATATAAATATACATATAATTAAATATAAATATCAATAAACATATGTATAAGCGTACATGCGGATTTTTTTTGTGTTGGTTTTTTGGCTTTTTTTCCTCTTTTATTTTGCTCTGTTTGTATATTTGCGAAAAAATCGAAAAATGTGCCTCTCAGCACTACATTGAACTTTTGTCAACGCGCCAGTAATGTTTTGGCAAAGTTTCTAAACGATTTATTTGACAAAAATGTGCAAACAATTATTATTATATTTTTGCTTTTATAAAAGAAATTCATGTTTCTGAATATATGTATATATATACAATATACAATATAATATGTATGCACACGTCCGCCTACATTACATTAAAATGTTACGTATACGCTCTGCCGCTCTTTGAATTAAATAATAATTAATAAGTTTGAGTAATCAAGCACCTTAGCAGTAAAGCTCTCGCTCAGAGAATATAAAAAATTAAGCAATTTTTAAAAGAAAACTTTTTTGGAACCAGATCGAATCATTTTGTAGATCAATAGGAACTAGTACGGAAGTAGTTCGAGGGTAATATGCGTTATCAGTTGGTTGTAATAAAAATTATACGAAATTATGCAAAAATAACTGTTTTGGAAAAAAAATTATATTAATTGATTTCGGACTAGTTCATAACTAGTACGAATGTATACAACTCTTACACAGTGAGTAGTAATAAACATTCGTCAATAAATTGATTAAACATTCTGCAATATTTTCCGCAGATAATTTGGAAAACATAGATTTCAGTCTAGTGCTAGTGCAGAATTATCCGAGCGTAATTTTTTTGAAATAAATTATTTTATTCAGTGATTTCGATTTATTGCGGAATTAGCTTGAATGTAATATTCGTACTCATATTCGTATTAAATATTCTGCGATATTTTCCAAAGACAACTCTTTTGGAAAATTTTCTCCTTTTTTTGTTTTTTTTCCAATGTTTTGAGTCTAGTTTGGAACTAGTGTGGCATTAGTTGAAATTTTGCAAATACAGAATGTTTCAAAAAAAGGTATAATTTTGAGTACTCTAACAACCCAGTTTGAGAATACGTCATTACAGTCTTTCTACTAGTTACAGACTACTTAATGAGTAGGTTTTTAAGCGCAAAAAAATTTGACTCCGTATATTTCGAAGCCAGAAAAAAGCTAATATTAATTGGTTTTCAACCCCACATACTTTTCTTATTTTTTTTATAGAACACTAAATTTTTTATTATCAAAACCTTTTGAGAGAATACAATTTTTAATTAACCATTTATATTCATCTTATGAACGAAATATTTATATTTTCTTTCAATTTCGAAATTAATGTCTCCACCACAGGTCACAGAAAACAATTAATTTACCAATAACCCTTTTAAATGGCATTTAAAGGCCAACGATTACGACACCATTGTTTGTCATTTGCTCTTAAATAAATATAAATGTCCACAATTTATATTATTTTTCAATTTATTGAGTCAAGTGTGACATTAAATAGTGTCGATATGCGAACAAAATTGATTGTTTGTGCATTGTGTTACAAAGGATATGCGATAAATAGCATTTAAATAATTTATTTACACCAACAAGAGTAATTGCGGCTACATTAAATCATTGGAGAACTGAGCGATGGGAATGGAGTGCCTAAATGTAGGCAACAAAAAAAAATTATACACGTTAAATATGAGAGTAGAATAAATGTAAATATTGAAGTGAAATTAAATGTTGAAATAAAAATCCGTATTTAAAGAATTAAATAAGATAGAGAAATTTACCACAAAATCGGTCTACTTTACGGACTGAAACAAGTCTAGTTTAGGAATGAGACATCATATTTTTGTTACTAAATCTAGACCATCTAATTAGTGTTCTAGATTTTTTTAGGACTGCTTGTGAAGTACTTGCAGACAGCATAATCATTTTTAAATGACAGAGATTCGATCTAATTAACAAAAGCATATCTTTGAAAAAAACTCAATACTGATTTGGAAACTATTTGGACCAGTTCTTTACTAGTTCAAAAAGTAAAAAAATTCTGCAAAGTTTTGATCCTTTTTTGGAGACATTTGCAAACCTAGGTTAGGGGCACGCTTTTTTTTGGCACTAGTACCAGACCACTTAGCTTAGGGAGTGGTGTCAGGCAATATATGGTAGCAAGAAAACCATTTTCATATTATAGATTGTAGTGTAGTATAGAATCCGGGTAGTGCTTACATGGGAACTAATGAAAGTCTTAAGGTACAAATTTGTAGGAGTTGATGACTCGTTCGTAAATACAAGGAAAAGTTCTGGTCAGGAATCTGTCATTTAAGTTGCCTTATTTATCAATTTCAGTCTGCGATTCTCTCTTTAACTTTCGCAGTTTTAAATTAATTCCCTAAAACAGGGTCAGTTTGAAACTAGTTCGGGACTAGTCCAATATATTTGCGGAAGTATTTTTAAAAATAACAAAATTATCGATTTCGTACTTAAGTTGTATTTCACTTTTCTATACTTTACTCAATTCGCTTTCTTTATGGACTAGTTCGGGACTAGTCTGATATTAGTTTTGGTGAAGGTTAACATTATTTTTGAAGTACTTTAAAATTATTAAAAAGAATTTAAAGTAAATTTAAGACTATTTGTGAACAGATTCTGATTTAGTTAACTTAAAAAGAAAGTTATTTTAGAAAAGTTAAATTTTATGTTATTAAAGCAATAGAGGGTTGTCTAATAAAAAAATAAATAGAAATGCTGAGGAAAATACTCGTCAGAGCATGAAGAGCCACCTACTGATAAGCCAAAAAATTCCTTTTTAGGGCTTTTTTCTTATAATTAGCATAACAAAGCCACTTCAATATAAAGAGCACCCAGTGCCGACCCATTGAGATGGCGGCTGTACAGTTACATGGACAACAAGATTACAACGAAAAAAAATAAATTATAAAAATAAAAATAATTAAAATAGCACAGAGAAAGCCGGATAAAACAAAGGCAATAAAGTCAGCACAATATAATTATGTAGGAGTGTAAAGCACACAGAGTGGCTGAGAGCCAGTCTCAGCACCAACGCGCCGACAGAAAAGCAAACAAAACGGCAGCCAACATTTGAACATAGTAATAGTCAATACATGCACAGCGTGTAGCTGTGACAGCAGATAAAATGTCAAACGCGACATTAAAATAGCCAAACAGAGAGAGAGAGAGACAAAAGCGCATAACAAAATATAAAATAGCAATAAAAAAAATGCAAAATAATTAAAGTCATGAAATAACGACACGAAAACAATGGAGACTTCTTCCTCTAATATCGTGTGAAGCAGGCTCTATGCTTATAAGCAGAATTAAGCAAAACCGTACAGAAACACAATAATAATGATGATAGTAATAATAATTGAAAAAACAAAACACAAAACAAAAACATTAGCATGGTGGCGCTTTATGCTCGTTGTTTGAACGCAAATGAGTTTTGGCGTCACCTCACTCAGCTCACCGCGTTTTGACTCGTCCAGTTTGTGTCTGGTGTTGCTGCGCGGCGCTTGTGTCTTTTGCTCTTTTACTGTTTGTTTCGTGTCTCCTTTTACTTCTTCTGCTCTTGCTGACTTTGCTGCTGCTGATGCCTCATTTCACTCAATCGCCTCACTGCTCTCAAACTCGCTTGTCATTTCCTTCATTGTCCACGTCATCTCCACGTTCAATGGCTTTATGTGCCACACAAATTTAATTGAAATTTATCATAATTGCCTTAAGTGTCCTTTTACAGTGGAATATGCAGAGTGGCATGTAGCTAAAGTAGATTTAAGGCACAAAATAATAGTGTGCGGAATGTTAAAGGGTAAGTTGGTGAGCTAAACTAAGTTTTTTTCTTAATTTATTTGTTTTTTATTTATTTTAAATAATTTTTTTGTATAAAAATTAATAGTTTTATAAAATTTTAGTAAAATTAAGGGCTGATAATACCATAACGCTTCAAAATTAGCACTTTTTGAATCAAAAGTCACTGAAAAAAATATTTGCTTAGCATACTTTTAGGCTTAGGATGCACAAAATCCAAAGTTTTTTCCTTATAGCTAAAATTATAGCTGCTACAGAGGCTGCCCCTGGGGTGTATAGACAGCAAAAGCTTTCTCACATATTTTTAATGGAAAAAAGAATAGGTCAAAAATCCTTTGGATTCCATAGTGTGACAAGCCAAAAACTTACCATTCCCCACAATAAATAAAAACAAAAAATATCCAACAGATAACACCAATTATAGCACTTTATACCGTGGAAATTATTTTCATCTACTGCCCATTTGAATTCTAATATCTACATAAAATGTCTACCCTGCATAGCATAGCCTAACATAAAACTTGTGTTGTTATTACCACATTTAGATTTGTTACGCCCTCGAGTCGCACATGCGGTGCTTGACTATGGTGAATTTTAATTTTTAATACTGCCTGCGCCTAAAAGTATGCAAGTGAGTGTGGAAAATTCAATTTGTAAGCAAATAATTCTTTTCTGCTTCGTTTCATGGCTTCGTTTTTAAGTTTCTCACAGAGGTGAGCGGAATTTTCTGCTAAATGTACCACCAGCTGTATAAAATATTTATTAGATGGTATATATTTATACACAATGTGCGTGTAGACATATATTTTTGATAACCTTTTTTTTTGCTTTCGGCGGAAATTGAAATTTTCACAGGCAGTTTTCAATTATTAAAATCGGGAGCCTTGTAATGTCCTGCACAGGTTGCGGTTGTTAGCTACAGTGCGTTATTTACGAAGCTTGTGTGGACATTTATGTGGTTTTTTTGTTTTTGTTTTTTATCATGTATGCAAATTTATTCGTTTTACACAATTTTAATATTAAAATGACCAGCAAGTGGTTACTTTTCATACCAAACATACTCTTGGATTCCAATTTAGTATTAGTTTCATATATAAACATCACACTTTAGGTATAAAAATTACAGCTTGTTGAAGCGTTGCTCTCTTTAAAGATTTAATATTGGTTGCATACATTTTGGCGCTTGTTTATGAGTGGCGTTCAATTAGTTGTTAGAGGTAACAATTTAACATAAGTATGAATTTAGTAAGTTTGCCAGTTTAATATAGAAGAATTCAATGAGTTTTATAAAAAGAAATTCGAATCTGTCCTTACAAAATTATTAAAAAAATTTCCTAAATGTAGGCAATGTTTGATACACGAAGGTAAATGCATATAAAACATTGCCTACAATTAGGCGCATTTTTTTTTAGAAGGTATAGGTAGTGTTTTGAGGCACTTCAGTTAGTTTGACTATGTTTCTTAAATCTATTTATAAGACTTAGTCAAGATTCTTACGATATAAATGGGCTTACAAATGTATCCTCCTACTTATTGAAATTGTCAGCTGGGCTTGGCGCTCGCCACGCAATAGCCATCTGCAACCAAAGAGGACATCAAAGCTGCGCGATTCAAGAGGCATCAACTACGGCACGAGGGAAAGGAGTATAGCATTTTGTAACCTATTCCACTGGTACTGTCATTCACTTCAGCACATTACTCTCCACTCAGAAACCACATCAGAATGAATTACTTTAGGAATCGCTGATTTGTGTCTACGTTCCACTTGTAGGGAAAGGCAAACTGATCAAAGATGCCATTAAGGAACACGTTATGTTGTTATAATGACAGCTTAAGGTGACCTAGGAGCAAAAAAAAACAGTCTAAGCCATCGAGTTTGGAAAGGAGGAAGGCTCAGCCCCTCTGTATCCTGCCAGCTTTATGTAAATATTCTTTTCGCCGAATTTCAGTATCTCTTTCCCTTAGTTTCATCTAAATTACAGTGAGACATGAACTGTACTTTTTTTTCATTTCAACCAAACTTTGGCTGTGACAGCCGGAAATTGTATTTTAGCAAAAAAAAGTGAGCTTTAAAATTTTTGCGGCATTTTCCTTCCTACTCTCAATGCCATAAGAGAAAAGAACGCAAGCTACAAGGGAAAAAATCAAACTTTCGCTTCCTACTGAAAATTGCAAAAAAAAAAAAATGAAAGAAATTATAATGATTTACATATAATTATGTCACTCTGAAAGTAAAAAATAAAATAAATTTAACCAGAAAAAAATCGTAACTGATAATTTATGACACTTTAGAACGCATTTAGCGCAAAGGTCAGCAGCAACTAAAAGCAAAAAAATACGACAAAATGGCATTCCCACAGGAGCGACCGCAGCACGCGCAGTGCTGACCAAAGCGTATCTCTTACGGCAGCAAATACGCTTATGGTAGATTTTCCCTAGCTCTCTAATGTCTTTTTTTTCTACGGAAGAAGAAGCTGATGCTTTTTTATTACTCGCTGTGAGCTGTTAATAGGATTTCAAGCAACACGGTGAGTGAGCGTGTGGTGTACCAAAAGCAACAGTCGACAGAGAATGCGAAAAAGTATGTGCGGGCGTTTTGGTTTTCTAGCGTTGCATAGCAAGCTATGTATGTGTGTAAGGACGCGCTAAAGTAGGTAGCTTATACTAGTATGCGAGATGGCGTAGGGAGTAGCACTGGTGTTTTTTTTTAATTATTTCTTATTCCTATCTTCTCGTTTTGATATTGAAGTGAAAAAATAAAAACAAAAAGAAAATAAATACATTTTTGAACTTCGAAAAAATTTCAAACTTTCAGTAAAATGAGAAAAAAGTACTTATTTTTTCGCCCGAATAGGAATTTTTTGGTGCAAATGAAACACCTCTTTTTAACAAAGAATTTGCTATTACCAATACCCTTTTGGAGAACCTTTTTAATTTAACTTAATATTTCCTTTAAACATTTTATATAATTTTTGGACGTTGGTCGGATCAGGATTCGAACCCTTTCAGTTAGATATTTTTCGTAAATCTCAAAATAAATTAAAAATAATATGTAAAGTATATATTTCGGATTAGCAGATAAAATTTCTTTAAAAAATTTTAATAATTAAAAATTTTTTTTTGAAAATTTTTTTCATTTTCTTCTATTTTCAAATTAATCCTAATTTTATGTCATGAGTTTTAAATTTATTTATTATAATTTGTTTTTTTTATTTCATTTTTTTGATGAATAATTATGTAATTTAACTTTACTCGATTTAATTTAATTTACATAATTTTTGTTTTGGTTTCATTTAATTTTTTATTCCGTTTTTTATTTTTTATTTTTTTATTTAAATTTATTTTTACCATTGGCTTTATTTGTTTTATGTAATTACGTTTAAACCATATTTTTTAATTTCTTAACACGTATAAATTATTTTAGTTTATTTTAGTTTATTTTATTTTAGTTTATTATATTTTAGTTTATTTTATTTTATTTTTTAAATTAATTTTATTTTTATTTTATCTCATATTTACAAAAAATTATTCCCTGACCGTATCTCACCGCTCGTGTCTTATTTCAAAGAGTATTTATCAGCTACCATAATTATAAGCAAACAAATTTTAAATTAATATAAACAAAGAAAAACAAGTTTCCAAATATAACTCTGTAACATTTCTTTCTCATAAACATCCATTATTAAATCCATTTTTTCTTCATTTTGCTATGATGTTTGTGCTCAATAAGTAAATAAGCCAAGCACTTTCGACAGAGAGGTAATAAATTATACAAGTATAGAAACAAATAATAAATAAATAAATGAAAAAATAAATTAATTCTTAGAAGTACTATTTGGTATCCATAATGGAAAAATTAAAGAAATAAATTTGGGTCTCTTAAAAAATAATTTGTTTTCTTAATATCAAGTAATACAGAGTTGTTGTTTTTCTAGATAGAGTTATGAAATGAGGGTAAAATATTTTTTGGTAAAACTTCATTAGGGAACCATTTATAGATAATTAATATTAAGTTTCAAATATGTGTACATAAATAAATATTACCTTTAAATGTAGGCAGTTAAAAGTAAACAAGCTTTTAAATGGTAATGGCACTTGGAAACAGAGAAAAAAATTTCCACCCACAAATTTACCAAAATCCTTAGGCAATGAGTGCGCTGTTTCACCTGAATCGTAATGGTTATTGATTTGTCATATTTTACACTCTTTACACGTGTAGTTTTAATTACCGTTAAGTGTTGCTTACGTCTGTAGGCGTGTCTTTGAATAACTCATAAGGATATTTTCACTTAAGGCGGTGGCGTATGAGTAACTTAATTAGTTACAGGCAAAGTGTTCTTGCGGTTGCAGGTATATTTTACGGTTGCTAGTAATTAAAATACACTTGAAAAATGAAAGTGGGATTAATTGAAATTTTACAATTTAAACGGGGTAAAATAAGTTTAGTATAACAACATTTAAGATTTTCTTACAATTCATTTTTTTTTATAGTTTTATATTTTAATTTTATTTTATTTTTATTTTATTTTTATTTTTATTTTTATTTTACTTTATTTTATTTTGCATTATTTTATTTTGCATTATTTTATTTCATTTTTTTATTTTTTTTTTTGTCTTATTTTTTTTTTTATTTCACTTTATTTTATTTTTTTTAATTTATTTAATTTTGTTTATATTAGATTATTTAATTTTATTTTATTTTCTATTTTTTAGTTTTATTTTATTTTATTTTCTTCATTTTATTTATATTTCAAATTTATTTAATTTTATTTTATATTATATTATTTTATTTTTTTTTTTGTTTTATTTTATTTTTTTATTTGATTTTATTTTATTTTACTTCATTTTATATTATATTTTTTCAATTAATTTAATTTTATTTCATTTTTTTTTATTTTATTTTATTTTTTATTTTATTTTTATATTTTATTGTAATTTCTATTTTTTTATTTAATTTAATTCTTTTTTATTTTCTATTTTTTTGTTTTATTTTATTTTATTTTTCTTATTTTATCTAATTTTATTTTATATTATATTGTTTTATTTTATGTTATCTTCTTATTGAATATTTTGTATTATTTTATTTCGTTTTATTTTATTTTCTATTTTTTTGTTTTATTTTATTTTATTTTTTTTATTTTATTTTATTGTATTTTATTTTATTTTGTTTTATTTTATTTTATTTTATTTTATTTTATTTTATTTTATTTTATTTTATTTTATTTTATTTTATTTTATTTTATTTTATTTTATTTTATTTTATTTTATTTCATTTTATTTAATTTTATTTTATTTTATTTATTTTATTTTTTTTTATTTTGCTTTCTTTTATTTTATTTTATTTTATTTTATTTTATTTTATTTTATTTTATTTTATTTTATTTTATTTTATTTTATTTTATTTTATTTTATTTTATTTTATTTTATTTTATTTTATTTTATTTTATTTTATTTTATTTTTATTTTATTTTATTTCATTTTATTTTATTTTTTTATTTTATTTTATTTTATTTAATTTAATTTTATTTTATTTTATTTTATTTTATTTGATTTGATTTTATTTTATTTTATTTTGTTTTATTTTATTTTATTTTATTTTATTTTATTTTATTTTATTTTATTTTATTTTATTTTTTTATTTTATTTTTTTGATTTTATTTTATTTTATTTGATTTTATTTTATTTCATTTTATTTTATTTTACTTTATTTTATTTTATTTTATTTTATTTTATTTTTATTTTATTTTATTTTATTTTATTTTATTTTATTTTATTTTATTTTATTTTATTTTATTTTATTTTATTTTATTTTATTTTATTTTGTTTTATTTTATTTTATTTTATTTTATTTTATTTTTATTTTATTTTATTTCATTTTATTTTATTTTTTTATTTTATTTTATTTTATTTAATTTAATTTTATTTTATTTTATTTTATTTTATTTGATTTTATTTTATTTTATTTTATTTTGTTTTATTTTATTTTATTTTATTTTATTTTATTTTATTTTATTTTATTTTATTTTATTTTTTTATTTTATTTTTTTTATTTTATTTTATTTTTTTTAATTTATCTAATTTTATTTTATTTTATTTTATATTTTTTAATTTACTTACTTTTATTTTCTATTTTTTTTTTTTGTTTTATTTCAATTTATTTTATTTCCTTTTCTTTATTTTATTTAATTTACTTTATTTTATTTTAATTTTGTTTACTTTCTCTTTACTAAAGTCTGAAATATTCTTTTAGTTTTCAAGTTTTTGCTTAACAAATTGACTTTAAAAGCCGACTACCTTCATTAACAGTGCTTCATTAATTATATTGCCAGCAATTTTTTCAACAACTTCGCAAATTTCCACTTCAGTGATATTTGTTACAACAACAATGCGCACTCCTCATGTTTCGCATACACACAGGCACCGACAAACTTATATTGCACATTTACAGTATTTTATTAAAATCTTGTTACAGTGAAGAGGTATACTACGAGCATACACAACTACAAATGCACCACAGTGTATATGTGTGTATGTGTATATTACATTAAATTATAACAGTTTGTCACATGCGCGCACACATACACAAGCTCAGATGTCCAGCTTCATATGAAATATTATGATTTTCTACAAAATATATCCTTGCAGCGCAGACATATACATATGAATGCATGTATTATATACCTATGTATGTGTAAATTTCTATGTGCGTTTTATCCTTTATTTTCACCGGATATTTGAGTTGTGTCATTTGTACATTTCTCAGCAACATCACCTGACGTGCCATTGCTTAATACACTTGCCATTTCTTAAGGTCCACACTGAAGTAAGAAAGTGAAAGAGGTAAGAGTGAGCTGGTTGTGTGTGATGTTGTTGTGAAATAAAAGAACACACATTCATATGTGTCTTCGCTCTTATGAGTAGTGAACTTGTTTCGAATTGATGTCACCATTCATATTGTATACACATTCCCTTGAAAAAACACGATGCATTCGTAAGTAAGTAAGACATCATCACTTCCAAGTTGATGGAAAATGCTGAGCAACATAAAAGTATAGATAGTGAGTGACTCATGCATTGCAAGTGCTTGCCAGTGGACGTTGTGGCATGTGCCAAAGTGCACACATGCAATTTATTTGGCAATATTTTCGTAAAGCCAAAATTTTTTACTGGGAATAAATTATGTGAGAGAGGTTTAAAGTGTGTTTCTTTTTTTACTTTTATGAAACATGATACATAAATCAGCAAACATAAAACATAAAACATAAAATATAAAACATAAAACATAAAACATAAAACATAAAACATAAAACATAAAACATAAAACATAAAACATAAAACATAAAACATAAAACATAAAACATAAAACATAAAACATAAAACATAAAACATAAAACATAAAACATAAAACATAAAACATAAAACATAAAACATAAAACATAAAACATAAAACATAAAACATAAAATATAAAACATAAAACATAAAACATAAAACATAAAACATAAAACATAAAACATAAAACATAAAACATAAAACATAAAACATAAAACATAAAACATAAAACATAAAACATAAAACATAAAACATAAAACATAAAACATAAAACATAAAACATAAAACATAAAACATAAAACATAAAACATAAAACATAAAACATAAAACATAAAACATAAAACATAAAACATAAAACATAAAACATAAAACATAAAACATAAAACATAAAACATAAAACATAAAACATAAAACATAAAACATAAAACATAAAACATAAAACATAAAACATAAAACATAAAACATAAAACATAAAACATAAAACATAAAACATAAAACATAAAACATAAAACATAAAACATAAAACATAAAACATAAAACATAAAACATAAAACATAAAACATAAAACATAAAACATAAAACATGAAACATAAAACATAAAACATAAAACATAAAACATCAAACATAAACATAAAACATGAAATATGAATCATGACAAACGAAACACAAAACATGAAAAATGAAAACTAAAAATGTTTCATAAAAACTTTTTCCTTGCAGTTACAAATAACTGAAAAACTTGAGCTAAATCGGCGAATCGAAATTTTTCACGCCTTTCCAACAATTATTAAATCATTATAAACATTTCTTTCGAAAATATTACAATAATCTAAATTACCACTCTCTAAACATTTTAATAAATTTTAAAATAGCAACACTTACCCTCTAATACCAAAAACAACTGCTCATATACATAAATTAAATGTCTTCTCTGGCTAAAAACTCATAAATTTAAAAAAAAAATTGAGAAGAAAAAATACTTTGTACATGCATTCGTTAGTCGCCAAGACATGTTGACCTCATTAGGCGACAAGTGCAGTAAAGCGCATAAATATAACACGACAATAGCAACAAAATAAAATACAAGCATACAAACAAACAAGTGCAAAGTGTTAGTAGCTTAGTTGAGTGTAGTGGTGAGCTGCTAAGCGCACCTATAAGAACAAAAAATAAAAATTAAAAAATAAAAATAAAATTAAAAAATAAAAATAAAATGCGAGCGAAGCACAAGAAAAACGTAGGAAGTCTTCATTTATATGCTTATTTATGTTAAACACACTAACAACAACCAGAATAAAAAGGAGCAAAATGTTAAGGAGAGAAAGGGAAAATGGAAACAAAAATATAGAAAAAATATGAAAAAAAGGCAAAAACAGATTTCACTGAAAAACACACAGCCAAGCATGTTGGCACCAAATTCACAGAAATGCGTTGAGTGCAAAATGCAAACCGAACAAAGGGCACCCCCAAGCATTACAGCAGCATCTCATTTGTTGCAATGAGCAGCAGCAGTACATTTACTTTGCCCTTACTTGGCGTTTAAGAAATTTTAGAGAGAATTTCGTAAATATTTGTCTTTTATTTTTTCTTTTAAATTTTTTAATTTATATTTTCTAATATATTATATTTTAAAAGTCTCTTTTAACATATTTGAATTTTAATTAAATTTTGTATCAATTTATTTAATTTTTTTTATAAAGCTGTTTTAAATTTTTTTTCTGGCTTAATATATTTATATACATTTATTATTATTATTATTTTTTATTTTATTTCCTTTTTAATATTTATTTTTGTTAAAAATTGTCTTTACTTTTTTCCAAATTTACCTTCTATTCCCAAATTTTTGCTTTTTTTAACTTATTGTATATTTTTTAAATTTTTATTATTTTATTAAATTTTTCGAATTGTTTTATTTTTATTTCATTTGAGTATATTTTTTTAATTTTTATTATTTTATTAAATTTTTCGAATTGTTTTTTTTTTTTTTTTATTTCATTTAAGTTCATTATAATTTTCTTTTAGAAAACGTTATTTTATTTGTTTATATTTTTTCAGTTTTTTATCAAAATATTATCGTATTTTCTTTTATCATTTTTGAGCTTAAAATCTTTTAAATTTTTTTATATTTCTTTTTCTTTTTTATTATACTTTTTATTAAATTTTTTTTTACTTTTTTTTAATATATTCTATTAGTTCTCTTTCTTTATTATTTCAAGCTTGCTAAATTTTTAAATTTTCTTTTTTAAAACTCTTTAATATAATAAATTTATTTTATTTTATCCTTTCAATCATTTTCTTCAAAAATTCACATTCAAGTAGAAAAAAATTATATATACACATAATCATATTTTAAATTAACTTTAACATTAATTTTGTTTGTTATTTGTTATTATTTTTTGTTCCTATTTTTCTTAATTTTCATATCTATTTTATAGCTTTTTAATTATGTTACAGATATTCTTCAATTCTTTATCAATTGCCTTTTGTTTTTTAACTTTTCAATTAAAAGTTCTTTTATGTTTTTTGTTCTATTTAAAGTAATTTATTAATAAATTAATTTTTTTTAAATTTCCAAATTATTTATGTTGTGCAATTTAAATTTTTTTAAGGCTTTGAAGACTTAGCTTTTAAATTTTTGTTTTAATTTTCTTTCCTTTTCTAATTAATTTGAATTTTTAATTTACAATTTTTTTTAAATTTAAATTTTTTTTAATTAAAATTTCTTTTTTAATTTAAATTTTTCGATTTTAGAAATTTTTTAACTCTTTTTATTTATTTTTTTATTTTTATTTTTGAGCTTTTGGATTTTTTTCTAATTTTGTAAACACTTTTAATACTTTTTAAATTTGTTTAAAGTATTTAAAATTGTTTCATCTTCTTTAATAGCGTGCGCACTGCTTACGCGATTATAGCCGAATCAATAATAACGCGTCATTCATGCCTTCTTTTTGCTGTTTGACGCCAGTTGGAAATATCAAGGGAAACGAAGTCCCGCTCCTCCTGATCCTTCCAAATGAGAGGAGATATTCCTCCTCCTTCTTCCTTACTGGAGTGCATTCCTCCATTCGGACAACATGACCTGGACTGACATTGTTGTTGGTGTTAATACCATTGACCTTCCATAAATTCAGAATACTCTAGGCATAACTTACTAGATCACCTCTCTTTTTCTTACCAAAGACTTGAAACCTTCGGCCTTGAAACCTTTTTGAACTCGCCGTAGCTTTTCGTAGAATTTTTGAGCATTACCTCTATCGGTCAGCTTCTAAAGCTTTTTAAACTCACTCTTCGAGAACTGTTTGCTCTCTTTAATTTTTTAACCCTTTTTAAATAACTTTTTTTGAACTATTTTTGTTATTTCTTAAATACTTTACATTTTGTTAATTATTTTTTTAATATGAATTTTTTATTATTTTTTAATTTTTCTTTAGCTTTTTATTTATATATGTCTTTTTTTAATTTTTCACTGCATATTTTCCTTTTCTTATAAAGTTTATTTGCCTCTCCAAAAATAGCTTTGATCCTCAGCTGGAATTTTCATAAAATTTTGCCATTTTTTTCATACACTCTTCCCATTAACACATTCTTAAGTATGCCAGCCACTGCCAGTGTTGCCAGTTCATGGCAGCAAGGTAGTAATATTAACCTTCTGTGGTTGTTATTTGCTGAAGGAAGCATCGCACCAAACCATGTATAGGTATGTATATAATTTTAAATTACAACAGTATAAAATGTACATACACCATACTGAGGCTGCTCCTCTCTCAGCGCCCATCTTCAGTTTCTACAACTAGCCAGAAGGCATGTGAATGTCTGAGTGAGTTCATGGCAGTAAACAAAAAGTTAAAATCTTACTCACTTTGATAATGCACACACGGAAGCGCAGCTAAACATGGTACTTCTGAGTATGTGAGTAAGCTTAGTTAGTTGTTTCAGTGAACTACAGTGCGCTGAGGCTACACATATAAGCTAATATAAAGATGTTTACTGCAAAATTTTTATGCTAAAAGTTGAATATTTCGAACTAAACAAGTAAAATTTTGAACTTTTGGCTTTGATACTGAATTATACCTGAAAATATCACTTTTCCGAGGAAATTATGAAAAGCACGGCAGTGCTCAGTGATTGGTTTCTTCTGGCTCGCATCGAGAATTGACATAACAAGCAACATTTTCGGGTTAAATCCTTACCGCCAACTTTGCTTATTCGCTTTCGAACCAAGTAAAGTTTAATGCAGTGACCTGTGCAACACACACACACACACACTTGCACACAAATTTATACACGGTTTATCAAAAATGTGTGTAGAGTGAGTTTAATGAAATTTCGAGTTCATCAGCTTGAATATCAACGCTTGTGAGTTGGAGAGATGAATGCGAAATGAGCGCGCTTTGAGTGCCAACAAATATGAATTGAGCTATACCATATATGCTCTTCTTGGATTCTAATGTGACTAACAACAAGTTGAGTTGAGTTGAGTGAAGTAAATTTCAGAAATTTCATATGCATGAATGGTTGAATGAATGAAACACAAACTTACATGGAATTGACCACAGTCAGTTAAGCAGAAAATGTGTTTATATGAGTAGATGTGTGTCCATACATATGTACGTATATATGTATGTATAACTTGTTAGTATAATTATATGTTGCCTGCTTTCAGGCGTCGGTCAACTCACTATGCTACTAACATAAGTTCATTAAACCGTATGACTTGTGTACAAATTTTATTGCTATTGTTGTTGCTTTTGCATGCAGTGCAACATCGCATTGCATTTATGTTTCCTCTTCTTCTGCTTGTTATAGCTGTAATGTTGTGCCATTTACAATTAAATTGTATGATGAACATATTTTGCGGTTGTTAGTGCTAGCCGTTGCTGGTTAGCAAGAGCAGTAAGCAGCTTAATATTTCTGCTGTTGTTGTTGTTGTTGTTGTTGTTATCGCACTGCTTGTTATTGCCTTGGTGTTGGTAATTGTGTTATATGACACAGGAACGCTGTAATCAAGGTGCTTGTATTGTTGTTGTTTGTAAAATTATTAGCATTACATTCTTTGTTGTTGTTGTTGTTGTTTCTCCAATCTCATATGCACTTGTTATGGCACACAGTGGCCATGTTAATGGCATCCACATAATGTTGTCGCTTCTTATTATTATAATATTGTTAAAAATTTGTTGTTGTTATTATTGTTGTTTGTTGCACTGCTGCACTGTTGTACTGCTTTAATATTATTTTCATTTTATGTTTTTTTTGTTGATTTTTCATTATTTGTACGTTATTCTTGTTGTTTATGCTTGAATTCCGCTTGTTTTTATGGCTGTCTCTGAGGTTATGCACACAATAACGGTATTCTTATTGTTTTTATAGTGCACACATGCTAATATATAATTTGTAGAAGGTTATGGATATTTATACATACATATATAGCATATATATAATAGCTCAATTATTATGACTCACATATGAGATCATCGTACGTTGAACTGCAGCGTTTTTATTGTTTTGATTTTTGTATGAATAATTGTGTGTCGTGTTTTTAATTAAAGAAAATATTATGATATATTACTATTTTTAAAATGTTGTTGAACAAAAATATTATTGTAAATACAATATAAAACATATGTACCATATTACACAATATGTAAAAAAAAAGATATTTTTGTCGAAAAAAAACATTTTGTCAAACATTGAATTTTTCTAAATATGAAATTTAACTAAATATAAAATTCAACTGAATATAAAAAATGACTAAACAAAAAATATGACTAAACAAAATATATGGCTAAACAAAATTTATGACTAAACATACTAATTAGCCATAAAATATAATATATGGCGCCACATAAAATATGGATAAACATAATATATGGCTTAACATAAAAATGGATAAACATAAAATATGGCTTTACATAATAAATGGCTAAATATAGAATATGGATAAACATAATATATGGCTTAACATAAAATATGGATAAACATAATATATGGCTTTACAAAATAAATGGCTAAATATAAAATATGTCTTCACATAAGATATGACTAAATATAAAATATGCTTAAACATAAAATATAGTTTTACATAATAAATGGCTAAATATAAAATATGGATAAACATAATATATGGCTTTACTGAAAAATATGGATAAACATAAAATATGACTTTACATAATAAATGGCTAAATATAGAATATGGATAAACATAATATATGGCTTAACATAAAACATGGATAAACATAATATACGGATTTATATAAAAAATGGCTAAATAAAAAATATTTCTTTACATAAGATATGACTAAATATAAAATATGCCTAAAGAGAAAATATACCTAAACATATTATATGGCTAAATATATTATATGACTAAACCAAAAATAAAGCAACTAAGCATAAAATACAGCCTAACATGTATATACGTGTATGTATGTACATCAAATACAAAATAAGAATAAAAATGTGAAATGTGATTGAACAAAAAAAAAATTGCTTAACATAAAATATGACTAAAAATAAAATAAAACAAAGCCTAATATATACAGTCCATATTTTTGTTGTTGCTGCTGTATCAGTTTGCTCAACCTCTTCTAGGAAAAGGCAAAATTTGCCAATGTCGTCAATTGGGAGCTGTTCGTTGTCGTTGAAGGAAGCTGTTTCGGCGGTTTAGGACGTGAAACACGCTCTCTGCAAATGACGTCGGCCTGACGGCCTGTCGGTAGCTCGTGTAGTCGTAGAGTGAGTCAGAATATTTCTCCCACGAACTTCAGCGCAATTGTTCTGACCTGTATGCGAGATACAAGATCCATCGAAGATGCCTATCTTTGGCTCAGCATGCTTATCATAAACAAAGATCGGTAGACATCGCTTTACATGTAACAGAATATTGCGTAGGTCCAGCGTCTTGTCACAAAATGTAGGCTGTGGGAGCCCTTTTTAGATATGAAGAAAGCTTAGAATAAAGTCTTGTCGGTATACCTATAAACATGAAAGCGAAGTGTAGTTAGTATCTTCTTTGATGTGCTAAAGCTAAGTAGAGGAATTGGTGTGGGCGTCTTTCCTAGGGGTAATTGGACTGTTGCTGGCGTCTCAAAGAGAGGGCAGTGAATTTCTTTAGGGATGAGTTAAAGAAGAAGCTCGCAATAGGTGCTGGGTTGAGGGCTGGATGGATCTCACTATACCTTGATGAATGCAGTATCGCTCAAAGCCATCTTCTGACAGCGTTTACTGGCTCAGTCAGGCTGATAATTCTACCTAACAGGCACTGCAGAAGGTACATAGAAGCCCTCTGTTGATTAGGGTTTCAAGAAATGAACCACTGTGGTTGGAACTTTACACCGGTACGGTGCAAATTGGCTTAAAAAAATTCGTGTTAGATTTTAAGTCGTAAACAAATTAAAAATTTTGTCAAATCAAAATAAATAAATATATTTTTATTACTAAGTTTTGTGAGTTGAAAATTAGAAAATTGAATTAGTGGAGATTTATAATTCAAGTGGCGACATTTTGTGAAAGAGAAAAAAAATAATACGTCTTTTTTTATTTTTTCCACATTTCCACAAAATTTCATGGTTGGATGAGTCCATGGAAGGTGAGCTAAAAATTTTCATTTGGCAAATTTCCTTTTATTTTATTTACTTTTTCGCTTAAAAGGCGAAACACAAGCGCACAATTGGGGGCCAATATGACACAGATACGCTCAGATAAATTTTTATTAGCGAATTTTTGCATTGCCGTATAAATAAACTATTCATCTTCATTTTATATACATAAAATAGCTAAAAATTTAGAAAAATCTATACAAATTCAGCTCAAAAATGCTCGTAGCAGCGAAACAATAAAGCCGGATTTCACAGATGGCGAGATAAAAAAAAATAAAATAAAAAATATATAAGAAAGAAATAAAAAATAAAAATTAAAGCAAAAGGAAAATTAAAAATCTAAAAATCAAAAAATAAAAATAAAAAAATTAAGAATTAAATAAAATTTATAAAATAAATAAATAAAAAAAATTGAAGTTATTTTAAAAAATATATTAACGCATTAAAATAAAATTATAAAAATACAAAAAAAAAACATATAACAATAATACAAATTAGTAAGAAATAAAAATAAAAAGCAACAAATAGAAGTTCAAATAATTAAAAATAAAAAATATTAGATTAAAATAAATTTAGATAATTTAAAAATAAAACAATTCTTGAAAGAAGCAAAAGACAAAAAATATAAATTAATTAAATACTAATAAATTAAACAAAAAATTAAAGCATATTCAAAAAACAAAAATATATAAATCAAAAATAATATTAAAAAAATACAACAAAGAAAATTAAAAATGAATTAAAATATTTAAAAATAAAAGTTAAGAAAAAATAATTAAATATAAATAACTTAAACCAATACTTTAATATATACCAAAAACAAAACTATTTAAATCAAAAATATAATTAAAAAATAAAACGAAAATGGTAAATAGAAATAAAAATTAAAAAAAGGTAAAATTATAAAATAACAAAATAAATAAATCAAAAAATTAACAAAAAAATAAATAAATCAAAAGGATTAAAAATATAAATTAATTAAATACTACCAAATTAAACAAAAAATTAAAGTATATTCAAATAACAAAATTACATAAAACAAAAATATAATTAAAAAAATAAAACAAAAAAAATTTAAAATAAATTAGAAATTTAAAAATAAAAGAAAAAATATAAATTAATTAAATATTAAAAAATAAACCAATACTTTAATATATACCAAAAACAAAAATATATGAATCAAAAATATAATTAAAAAAAAATGAAACAAAAAATGGTAAATAAAAATAAAGTTTAATAAAAAAATATTAAATTATAAAATAACAAAATAAATCAATCAAAATATAAATAAAGAAATAAATAAATCGAAAGGATTGAAAATTCAAAGTAAAACTTTAAATTTAAATAAAAACAAAACAAAAAAGTTAAATGAAAGTAAGAAAAAATTAGGAAAATCATTAAAATGGTAAAAATTAAACAAAAAAATTAATAGTAAAATAGTTAATAAATAAATAAATATAGAAAAAATAATTGAAATTTAAAAAAATAATAATTAAATTAAAAAAAGTATGTAGAATAAAAATATAGAAAATAATTAAATATAGGAAAAAATCAAAAGAAAAATAAAAAAATAAATAAATAAAAAGGATTAAAAATCCAAAAACGAAAAATTTAAATAAAAACAGAACAGAAAAATTAAATGAAAAAAATAAAAAATTAGAGAAAACATAAAAATAGTAACAATTAAACAAAAAAGTTAATAATAAAATAGTTAATAAATAAATAAATATAGGAAAATTATTTGAAAATTAAAAGAAAACAACAATTAAATTAAAAAACAAAAAGAGTATAGTATAAAAAGATAAAAAAAAATTATAAATAAATAAATTTGAGGAAAAAACAAAAGAACAATTTGAGAAAGTAAACAACTAAAAAACTAAAAATTAATTATTAAAAATTAAAAATTAAAGATTATAAATAAACTTTTTAAATAAATATTAAACAAAAAATTTAGATTTAAATTGGAAAATTAAACAATTTATATAAATAAAACAATAAACAAAATAATAAGTAATAAATACATATATACATAGGTATAATGTAAAAAATAAAAATAAAAATTTTAAAATCAACAAATTGATAGGAATCGAAGCATATGTATCGAAAATTCAAGCATAAAATAGAAAATTTATTTTGGCATTGCCAAACTCAAGCACACAAATTCAAAGCAAAAAATCTACAGAAGCAATCAACGCTAAAAAACATGTACAAAATTGTTTTACACTCGTTGAATATGAAAAATTAAAATAAAAAATAAAAAAACAAAAAACAACAATAAAAACAATAGATTTTCCAAACAAACTCCACAACAGCTGCGTCAAATTGCATAACTGTAAGAGAATAAACAGAATTTCGGGGAAAACAATTAACGCCGCCATGCGTGCGTAGCGAGAATATACGTGTACATGTATACATATGTATATATGAATGTATGCAGTGATGTTGCTGAAAGCTATATATTTGTTGGCGCACAACAGCAAATTTTGAAAATTAGAAAAATATTCACGCTGCTTTGGTCATTTTTTCTGTGGAAAGCAAAAATTGTACGCCACTCGAATGCCGTTACTCATTGATTATGGCAGAGGATTAAAGCGGCTTAAAGGGGGTTTACCAAGCAGTATATGTATTGTATATATGTATGTAGTAACACCAATCAGCTACAAGGTTTGGCTGGAAATAATTAAAATTGCCTGCCAAAGTTTTCAAAATAATTTTTGAGAGTTTTTTTGTGCTTCTCAAAGTAATTTATATACGAAAAATGGGCGTGGCAGGGATTCCAATTTAACAAAGTTGTTTTTTTATTTTTTTATATTTAGAAAACCAAATAAAATTAAGAACCTACCACCAGAGTTCATCTGCTGAGGCTTTTTACCGAATGCAAGGAATAGTATCTTATCCCTCCATTCTTCACTGCTACCACTGTCGGGTCCTCCCGTGACTATGCATAGTTTCTGAATTAACGTCTCTTAGCAGTTGATATTCTCTAGATTGAGATGGAGCTCGGCAGAGGAGACTTTGATTTTCGCTGTCTAAAGGTCAGCTTGAGCCTCCGCCTCACCCTACTCTGCTCCTTTGAACTGCCAGGCGGCTTTTAGGATTTCTCTCAATCGATTTCAAAGGTGAAAGTACACGCCCCATGCGTATAATATATCCCCGGTCGACTTCCTTATCTGGAGAATATAACTCAGACTTCCATTCTTCTAGCCGGAGTGGCATTCAACATTCTTCTCTGTATCTGGAGGCCTCTAGAATCTTTCCCAGGTCCTTCTGTATATTTCCCTCCTCTAGCATGTTTCCCTTGTTAATGGTCGGCTGTCGATTTTTAAGTGATGGTGCAGCCTGGGTCGAGTTTTCTTCTCGTCATTGCATCTTGAAGCCAGAACTTCTCCCAAATCGTTGTACACTTCTCGCTCCACTGAAGTGTTAAAGTTGTCATGGGCCAGCTGGCGCTTTTTGAGATGAAAGTAAGCGTTTGATATGCACAACAAAATCTGGCATAAAAGATATTATCGTCCGACTTTTTTACCTGTTGAAGATAAGTTTGGCCTCTATCCTTCTAGTCGGAGTTGGTATTGTCAAACACTTTCCGATCCGGTTTCTTGTCGTTGGTCCAAAGTGCCCTTTAGAATTTCTCGTTCTGCAGCTTTCCAGTTTGCTGTTTGACCATGCTTTTGTTGTTCATTGTCCATATTCCTTTCTGGTATTGATGTCGTCCAACACCTTCTAATCTTCCGTCGACTCATAGGGTTGCTACGGTCAATGAGCGCCCATGCACCTCGATTTTTAGCTGTGCCTGGCGGCTCACTTTTAACCGAAGCCATTTTCAGCTTAACTTCGTTGTCTGTTGTCTATTTTTGGTAGTTTTCCAACGAAATGGAGGAACCTGGAATTTATTTAAGCCACCGCCGAAAAGACGGCCGAGCTTTTTTTATGCTAGAAATATCTACAGAGAGGTTGACATTCGCTGCCGATGGGAGTTTTTTTAGAAACTGAATGGCACGCTTTTGTAAGTTAAGCACAAATCTGAGTACGATAAGGATATGGATCTTCTTTAGGATCTTCAGCTAGACTCTCAGCTTACATACGCCCGAGTTGCTACCCTTCACCACATTTTCGTAGACTCGAAACTCCAACTAAACTTTCTTTCGCCTAAAAAATTCTACAAATAACTTTAACCACCACCGAAAAGAGACAATTGCGTGCGAAGCCCACTACCACACCCATCCGCAAGAGCAAATCCTTGTACCATCAAACAAAGCTTAGAGTTAACTGAAGCGTATTTGATTTACAACAAGTAGTTGGGGCGCGGAAAATGCGCTACAATGCAATCAGTAAACAGACAAGTTAAACACACAGCCAGAGGCGAGAGAGAGAGAGAGAGAGCGAGTAAGAGAGAGAGAGAGAGGGAGGCAGGCAAGGGAATGTGTATACATATTTGTAGGCCTAACTGCGTGGGCTAAAAGCAAATCCCAGACATATGCTTGAAGTCAGCTATAAATGCGGAAAAACAAACGCAAAATAACAACAACTACAACAACAAAAACCAATAAAAACCAACAACCAGCAATTGTCTATTCATGCATATGTGTTACCAGGCAAATATTTCATTCGTCTATAGTGGAGTGTGTGTGTGTGTGTGTGTGTGTATGTTTGTTTATACTCGTACATATGTATATAAGAGTGTGTGTAGCGCCCTTTGGTGGCTGGTTTGGGTAAGAGAGTTGCAGTATTGGCGTATGTTTGCCATACAATTTATAGAGTTGATTTGTTTTCAGGGATTTAACTGTACTTCTACAGCTGATTACACTAGCAGCACACATACATACATACATATGCATGTATGCGCAGAGACAGAGACACTTGAAAGTATTGAAATTGGCACTTACATACAAATCGTCGCATTTGCTTTTGTTGTAGTTGCTCGCAATGCCATTTGCTCACTGTTGTTATTGTTGTTGGTTGTGTTTTTGCTATAGCTTTAATTGTCGTTTTTTTGTTTATACTCTACACACTGTGCCTGCATGTAAGCTGTCAAATTAAGATCCATTCAAATGTTTGTCTAACCTCGTAACCCACCACCCGACGGAGGCTTGTCAGCCACCAAGTGGAGATTTGGTTTATTTGCTACCTCCATCTTTCTCTCTCTCTCTCTCTCTACCACCAGCAATTAGAGTAAACCAATAAACATTCGAAGTGACACACAGAAATTTTATTTTAATTTTTTTTTTCTTTTTTGCTGAGGAGAGCACAGTTTGCGGCAACTTTTTTTTGCTGGTGAACCAACAACTGATGGACCAAATATATGCAGCCGACATTTTAGGCGTTTAGCTGTGTAATTCACGCACTCAGCATTCATTTACGCATTTGTGATGCGCACACATACACGCACACACAGTCGGAAAATTGTTTTGAAATTTCAGCGTAAAATTCAGTCGAGTGAGTTTGAGAGAAAATCAAATTAAAGTTGTGCTATAGTTTTTGTAACTTAATACCGGATTTGTATTATCGATATTGCCAGCCATAGATTGTTTTATTTTTGAAGTGAAACGTCCCAGGAAGCGTTGGACTGCGATAGAAAATTCCAACGAAATAAAAAAGAACAGCATTATGGAACAAGTGGCGTTATTCCACGCATGGGGTAAAAGAGTTTGACAGCGGCTCATCTGAAAGTGGCCAAAACCCTTACTTAGTTCCCTACTTCCGATCCTAGACTAGAGACGCTCTAAGCAGACAAAAAAAATCCATTTGGGGGTAAGCTAATGTAGAAGGCGAACCCTCTGTGGAGGCATATCCAGTCTTTGATTTGGTATAGTGTCATCGTCCAGCCGGTTGACGTCTTCGTAGATCTAAAGAATGACATCACCGCCGTTCACGATATACGTTGGACGGAACAAGAACGAAATCGACTAGGTCCTTATGCCATTTACTACAGCGTCCATAAACATATCGCAAATTCGATGTTGAATTTGTGGTAAGAGAGAGACATTAACATCGCCGAGTTCTGCCACTCGCCGTGGAGGAAGACTGCCTCGCCAAGGCACAACTTAGGTCTGGATATTGTAGCAAGTTTAACTCCTACCTATCCAGGCTCGACCCTAGCATACCCAACGTATGACCTGCATGTGGAGAGTCTCCGCACGACACTAACCACCTCTTCACATGCCCCCTTAAGCTCCCTCTGGTCCAATCCCGTCGAAATAGCACGTTTCTTGGACCTACCATTAGATGACCTCGACGACTTAGATTAATTAAGCCTGTCCTAAGCCAGATAAGTGAACCGCTGCTATAACAACAACAACAGCGCTTCTCCAAAAACTCTTCGAACTCTTCGGGATCTTCACAAGGATTCATACAGCAAGCTTGTCCATCAACAAACCCAAGGCAAGTTTGACGTGTAAAAGCTGCAAAAACAACAGAAGGCCGAACAGTTTTCACTCGACTTAAACACCTGTACACTGAAAGCACTAACCAGCAACTTGGTATAAGGGAACTGTGAGACACACAACCGCCAACCGACAAGGGCCCAGAAAAAGCTGGTACGATAAGGAATGTGAAACTGAAGTTGAAAGAAAAAACTGGCGTCCTCACAATGTTAGAGTCGGCCGCAACAGTTGCATGTATTTAGATATACCAAGAGATTGAGGCACTGGCTCAAAATAGGCGTCGACCTACAGAAGGTTTTAATATCAGAGGATAATCACGTAGAAACCAAAGAGGTGGTGGAGCAAACTGAACTTACGGAGGGAGCACTCCCTCTTTACGGATTGTGGTGAATACGAACCATCCGAGTATGGAAAATCTGAATCCCTAATGACTAGAACGAGGCTCGGTTGCCTGCTCAATGAATAACAAAACGGCGGAAGGTGATGGCTTACCGTTTGATCTATTCAACTTTGACGTCGAGGAACTAGAAACGTGCAGAATGAGTCCGACGAAAGTATGTTCGACGGGTGCAGACTGAATGTACTATACTTACTTCAAAACTGACTATCAAGGCGATACATTTCCATATTTGGTCTTTTTTTTTTTGTTATGGCTCTGATGTATATTATAATAACGGAAAGATTGCTATAAATTGAAAATGAAATTAACTCTTCCTTTCGTTTTTTTCTGCGACCACAATGTCAATTTCATCAATTTCGGACCAAAATTGATTCAATTAACCATAAAAAACTACACACATACCCAAATAAACTTGTTTATACGAGTAAATTTTTTCACCAGCTCTTCAGTAAATTTGTGGTTTCACAGTTTTTTCATTCAAAGTTTGCCTTGTGCATTCAGCCACGGTGAAGTGTAATGAAATTATGTGAAATTTCGTTTGTTTACATTTACAAGTTTACAAAAATTGTTTCTATTACCGAGGGCCAAAGGAATTTACTCGGTGAGTTTAGGGTGAAATTCAATGATTTTCATTTCTGTGAAGGCTACATAAATTTAAAATAGTTTGTTTGAAATCCCTAAAAGAAAATTAAAAATTATGAAACCAAAATTAATGACAAAACTGAATGAAAAAAATTAAACCAAAAGAAAAGAAAAATAGAATAAAATAAAGAATGTTATATAAAAATAAAATAAAATAAAATAAAATAAAATAAACTAAAGTAAAATAAAATAAAATAAATTAATATAAATTAAACTGAAATAAAATAAAATAAATAAGATAAAATAAAATAAAATAAAATAAAATAAAATAAAATAAAATAAAATAAAATAAAATAAAATAAATTAAAATAAAATAAAATAAAATAAAATAAAATAAAATAAAATAAAATAAAATAAAATAAAATAAAATAAAATAAAATAAAATAAAATAAAATAAAATAAAATAAAATAAAATAAAATAAAATAAAATAAAATAAAATAAAATAAAATAAAATAAAATAAAATAAAATAAAATAAAATAAAATAAAATAAAATAAAATAAAATAAAATAAAATAAAATAAAATAAAATAAAATAAAATAAAATAAAATAAAATAAAATAAAATAAAATAAAATAAAATAAAATAAAATAATATAAAATAAAATAAAATAAAATAAAATAAAATAAAACAATATAAAATAAAATAAAATAAAATAAAATAAAATAATATAAAATAAAATAAAATAAAATAAAATAAAATAAAATAAAATAAAATAAAATAAAATAAAATAAAATAAAATAAAATAAAATAAAATAAAATAAAATAAAATAAAATAAAATAAAATAAAATAAAATAAAATAAAATAAAATAAAATAAAATAAAATAAAATAAAATAAAACAAAATAAAATAAAATAAAATAAAATAAAATAAAATAAAATAAAATAAAATAGAATAAAATAAATTAAAATAAAATAAAATAAAATAAAATAAAATAAAATGAAATAAAATAAAATCAAATAAAATAAAATAAAATAAAATAAAATAAAATAAAATAAAATAAAATAAAATAAAATAAAATAAAATAAAATAAAATAAAATAAAATAAAATAAAATAAAATAAAATAAAATAAAATAAAATAAAATAAAATAAAATAAAATAAAATAAAATAAAATAAAATATAATAAAATAAAATAAAATAACATAAAATAACATAAAATAAAATAAAATAAAATAAAATAAAATAAAATAAAATAAAATGAAATAAAATAAAATAAAATAAAATAAAATAAAAGAAAATAAAATTTAAAAAAAATAGAAAAAATAAAATGAAATGAAATGAAACGAAATGAAATAAAATGAAAAAAAGAATTGAACTAAAATAGAACAAAATAAAATAAAATAAAATAATATAACATAAAATAAAAAGATAAAAAAACAAAATAAAACAAAATAAAATAATATAATATTTAATAAAAGAAAATTAAATGAAATAAAATAAAATCAAATAAATAAAAATAAAATAACAAAATAAAACAAAATAAAATAAAATAAAATAAAAGTAGAATTTTATTATCAAATAAAATAAAGTAAAATTAGTTAAATTAAAGTAAAATGAAATAAAACATATTAAAATTAAAAATATAAATAAAATTAGTTAAAATAAAATAAATAAAAAAAGTAAAATAAACTAAATTAAATAATTTTAAAAATAAATAACTTAAAATAAATTAAATTATAATAAATAGTTAAAAAAATAGAATAAACTGAAATAGAATAAAATGAAATAAAAATTATAATAAGGTAAACTAAATTAGAATAATATAAAATAAATTAAAACAAATTAAAAAATTTAAAGAAATTAAGTAAAGAACAATAAAAGTAAAATAAAAATAAATGAAATGAAATAAAATAAAATGAAACAAATCAAAGTGAATTAAAATTAAATATAATAAATATATAAAAATAAAAAAAATTAAATAAAATTATAAAATTTTTTAAGTTTTTATTATAAAACATACCCTTCTCCCAATTTCCGTTGTACACAATTGGCTCGAAGTGCACAACCAATTTAAACAGTAATCTTATATTTGACACCTAAAAATATTTAAATTACATATAAATGTGGTTATGAGTTGAAAATTTCCACATACTCGTAAATTACATTTTCACAAAAATTAACATTTCAACATAATCAACAACCGGCTGGCAACGCGCGACTCATCAATGACCACAGAGCGACAGTTAACAGAATTTGTGAATATTTGCCAAAAACAAGACAAAAACTAGAAATGCACTACATTCAAAATAACAGTGAATAACACCTACAACTACCCGCTTGGCGGGTAGTCAATGTAATTTGGTTGCTGATGAACCTCAGGGCCGATGTGGACACTACATACGAGTAGTTGGTGTATATTTTGTGGTACTAAACTGATTTTATTAATATGTTTTGATGGCAAAAGGCGAATTATTTGCGCCAGAAATTTGTGCCAAAAATCAACTCAGCCGGCATTGGAGGGCGGTGAGCAGTGCGGCAGACTTTTTGCTGAATAGGAAATTGCTTGGAATTTATGTGACCGCAAAACAAAATTTTGGAAAATTTGTTTTAGTAAATGTTGGTGTTTATTCGTGACAGAAGTTAATGCTGGTTTTATTTGTTTGAGTTTAAGTTGAAAAATAAAATAAAATAAAAAACTCTGTAAACACCTGGCTTAAGAAATTTCTGAGATGCAATTTGTTTAACTTCATTTTGAATATTGAGACTCTTGGAAGGTAAAAGAGAAAAAGGAAAACTCTTACTCTTACAGATAGTAGGCTCTATAATCGATGAACTCAGTCATATCGGCGATCGTGGAGAGCTCGGGTTGATAAAAGTGCTAGACTTTATTTGCCAAAATTAGTTTAAAACTCGCTATACCCAGCGGCTGCTACGGTTCAGTATCAAAATATTTGAAATTCAATGGCCAGTGGAAGAACTTGAGTATAGAGCAAGTTAAAATTATACCCTTCAAAACTCAGTCAACGTTCTGAAAGGAGAGAAACCAGTTCAGGAACAAAACTTGAAGTGTCCTGATCAAATAAATGCTCTTAAACCTGAGAACGAGACAAATTACATGAAAGTTTCGAACGAGCTAAATTGTAATGAAGCTGCTTTAGGTATATTTATTTTAGAAATTTGGAAATTTTTGCGCACCCAACAGGCCGGTCTGTGCTCATTATCGAAAAGTGAGTTCATATGGTCACTTTCTAACCTAAATTACCGCAAAAGGAAGTGAAAACTTTTTACTTAGCTGTACGTGAGACGCATATTTGAAAGGCATGGGCGTAATGGTATATGTTGGCAAGCCACACATACAATTATACTTACTATAAAGTAACGGAGAAGCTTTTCCTAATAAACAACATATTTTAAAGCGGCAACCAAGCAAAAAAGAAAACAAAAAATAAAAACAAAAAAAATTCCTTTGGTCATTCCAAAATTTCAAATATTTTATGCCATACACACACACCCACCATTACATAAAGGGCAACACTAAGGCGTGCTGTCGTGTTTTTTTTTCATTTTGATGCAATCAGCATTGCTCTGCAACTAAATTTCATACCAAACCTTATTTGTATGCAGGAATTTACAGATTTCAACGAATTTTATGTTTCATATGCGTACATATATTTTCGCCGAAAATTGGTGTGAGCAACATAAAAACAAATGCAAACGCAAAAGCAGATACGTGTATGTTGTATGTATACACGTATATACCTATAAGCGGCTATAATTTCACTTGCAAATGTTGCGTATACGCCCGGGCGAACAAAGTAGCTTTACATATACAGCAACAGCAACAGCACCAACATCAGCTGTCATACATACCTATTTACCATTCTCATTACACTTGCGCATGCGAATAAATAAAATTCTACTTTTAAAGTGTATTTTCGTATATATATCTAAGTGTGGGTGTGTATGCCATTCCAATTGTATATAAATACAAAAACAACGAAGTATTTGTATTGCGCTTTTGAATTTTTGGTGATTTTATACTTACAACGACCCGCTACATATACATTCATATATGTACACACATACATATCTATATATGTGCGAGTATGTTTGCTTTCACGAAAGTAGTGAGTGAGTTTGCACAACTGTTAACTAACTTTGGTTAGGTAATTGTGGTAGTTTGTGCCAACAAAAAAAAAAAAAAAACAAATTTCAAAAATTTCATATACGCATTTTGCAGTTTTGGCGAAACTTTAGCAGTCACATTGGACCATTTGTTATGCGCCTGCAATAATTTTGTGTGAAATTATTTGTGGTGTGAATTAGGTAGGCAAATATTTGAGTGAAGGAAAACTAAACTCCCTAGAGATTTTTATTTGAATATGTAATTTCTGCATTTAAAAATAGCGACGTGAAAAACTGCAGTCTTTCCAAACGCTTCTGATTTTCTGATTATATAATAATTGTAAAAGTAACTAAACTGGGACTAGTCCACTCAGAAAATTTCGTGCCTATTTTCGCTCTATTTCATAAGTACTTTTGAGTTAGCAGCAAACTTATTTAAAAATTTAAAATTTTTTGAGAACTAGTTACGAATTGGTCCTGGACTATACCAAAATAAAACTCAATATTAGTCTCAAACTGTAAAAAATTTAGTATGAAAAATGTGCCAAGTGACTGCACAAAGTCCTTAAATGAGCTCAGGCAATTCCATCGCTTAGTTCCAGCCCTCAATATGCGCTTCTTAGGAAAATAAATACAGGATTGTGCAAAAATGCAACAGTCATTTAATTTCTTTTCTTTTTGTTTTTATTATTACGTATATGCATACATGCATATACTCGTACATATACCAAAGCACCACTGAAAATTATCCAGTTCAGCCAAGGCCTCACGAACTTTCAACTATTCCGGGACTAGTATCGTGTAGTAGTAGAATATAGCCACGAAAGTGCATTCAGAAAACCTCGAAATTATGTGAAGTGCTCTTATTTTAGTTGTGAACTAGCCCCAGACTAGTCCTAGAGAACTTTTTTCTCCTTCTTAAGCATATTCTATAGCTATTTAGTATAAAAACCAATAAAATCTGCAGCTTGATAAATTATTATCTATCAGTATACGAACAAATCCTGTCGAGAACTATGTGCATATGTCTTATATATTCAAGGACCACTTCCACACTAGTTAGTAGTTAGGTAGTTAGTAACTAATTCACTCTTTTACACGGAACTGTGGCACCAATTTCAAAATTACTAAGGGCATTTAACCTAGTTGTGAACTGGTCCAAAACTAGTTCATGACTAGTCCCAAACAGTTTTCCAATTTTTCTCCAACTGGTTATAATTTAGTAGGGATTTTAGTCTTTTATATATGTTAAAAGATTTATTTCGTGAAAATTACATTAGTTCTCAAAAAAGAACGATTAGTTTTTCCTTTATTAACCACTGCAACGTTATACGTTTTGACTTTATGATATGATTTTATGTTCAATTCAATACCAGCCTAATGGAGTAATCCATAGTAATACTCATCTTCTGAATCTCTACACTGCTCCTTTCAGCATCATGCATACCTACATACACATTAACCAAGCTATAAGGACCCACAGTTGCGGCTTTGTTGAGTTTTGTAGAATTTTTAAGTTTGAAACCAAAACTATTTAGTTTCAGCTTGTTTGTTTCAATTTCCCTCTCTCTGTCTTTCTCTTTATATATCGCCCCAACTTGTTATATTGGTCACTTGGAGAATGTGTTAAATTAAAATGTGTACTTAAAAGTATGAGTTAATTAATTCAGAAATTGCTAAGCAACACCATTGCTTACAAATTAATAATACAAACCAAATTTTGTGGTTTATCTCAGTTATGTATGTGTGAGTGTGTGTATGGAGTGTGTGGTTACTGAGGTTGATATCAACAGAACTACATACACACACACACACGTACACTCAGTACTGCATGACGGGTAGCAGTAGTCTAAGTTTGCTCTCATAACTTCATAAAACCACATGAATATAAATTAAAAATTTGGAAATTTTAAATGAACTGAAAATTAAAAAGCACTGTTTAAAATCCTTTGCATTGTGTTGTGAAAATATAAATTCACTGCCAGCATAAAAAGAAGCTAAAATGTGATTCAAAGTATATTCAAATTTTATATCTCTTTGTATTTACTTTATTTATAGTTTTAGAATAGTGTGGCCTTCGTTTTTCTGCAAACAATTTTGTTCCATGAACAAAAAATGTTGCATATTTCTAGGGGACTTTCAGATTTTATTTACTTAGGCGCTTAAAATTCGACATAAAAAGTGTTTATCTGAACAGACCATTAGTAAAATCTTCCGAAGTATATTTTTCTAGCACATTTAACCCTCTAACGATCTTATAAAGAAAGAGTTTTTGAAGTAAGGAAGAAAAAGCGACTATAAGGAATTGCTTACGGTTTCGAGTTTTCTACGAAATTGTTTCTCATTAAATGTTATTATTCAAATCTAAACTTTTTAATTCTCTCAGATATGCATTTTCACAATTTTTCATTTTCTTTTTCTTTTTTTTCTTAGAAAACACACCAGGACTTAATGAGTTCCATAAACTAAATTTTAAGCTAACTTGTAAAACTCCTTTTAAGCTTTTTCCACCCTAAACTTCAACTTTATTAAATGCAAATTTCTCTGCACTCCTTTTATTTCGACTTTTTTATTTTATGAGTACACAATTTTTAACAATTTTTTACATTTTCCTTTTTTCCAACCACTTTCACTCAACAAAATTTACATTGCCTATTAACAAACAGTAATTTGAGTATGCAAAACTCTATCGAGCGTATTTAAAATATTTATATAAAATAAAGTTAAAAATGTAAAATATGTTTATGAAGTCAGCAAAGTGTAAATTTAATAGCAAGCAATTTTAGTTTTTTTTCTTGTTTATTTTAATTTTAATACTTAAGTAGTAAATAAGCACACTTGCCAACTAAACAGCAGAGTACTTAAACAAAAATATATATATTACGCACACCTCATTATACTGCAGTCCAATAAAGGACTACTCTGCCGAATAAGCGAAACGGAGCAGCCAATAATTTTTTCAGAATTTTTAAAAAGACAATGCCGTAGGCCAGAGCAACTAACAGCTTCCGATGGGAAAACTTCCAGTATTATATTAATTCCATACATAAAAAATTCCTTGATCAAAAAAAAAAAAAAATAAAAAGAAAAAAATATTAATAAAAAATATAGGATATAATTAAATACAACTAATTAAGACAAAAAATATTAAATTACTTTAAAGAAATTAACTTAAGCAAACCTTTAAAACTACGAGATAAACTAAATATTATTAAAAAATATTTATAAAAAAGATACATAAAATAAAGTAATGTAAACAAACATCAATTAAATTTATAAAAAGAGTTAAAATAACAAAAATAAATAAAATAAAATAAAAAAATAAAATAAATGAATAAAATAAAATAAAATAAAAAAAATTAAAGAAAATAAATAAAAAATAAAATAATATTAAATAAACTAAAATAAAATAAACAAAATTAAATTAAAAGAAATTAAATTAAATAAGATAAAATAAAGTTAAATATAATAAACTAAATTAAAATAAAATTAAATTAAATTAAATGAAATTTAATTAAACAAAATGAAATAAATTAAAATAAAATAAAATAAGATAAAATAAAAATAATAAATTAAATAAAATAAAATAAAAAATAAATAAAATAATATATAATGAGATAACATAAAATAAAGTAAATTAAAATAAAATAAAATAAAACACGCTAAAATAAAATAAAATAAAATGAAATAAAATAAAATAAAATAAAAATAAACTAAAATAAAATAAAAAAAGGAAAATTAAATAGAATAAAATAAAACAAAATAAAAAAAATAACTTAAAATTAAATTAAATTAAATTAAATGAAATTAAATTAAACAAAATTAAGTAAAATAAAAAAATATAAAATAAAATAAAGTGAAAAAAATAAAATAAATTAAATTAAATTAAACTAAATTAAAGAAATTTAAAAATGCTAAATATTTTAACATTAATTTAAATTAATTAATACAAAAACCAAATACAATAACAAACTAATTAAATATGAAAATAAAAAATTAATTTTAATGAAATGAAACAAAATATAATGTGATTAAATTAAATTATATTTAATAAGATACAATAAAAGAAAATTAATGTAACATAAAACAAGGCAAGCCAAACATGATATAAATTAGAGATGAATAAAATTAAAATTAAATTTACTTATTAAATAAAATTTATAATAATGTAAAGTTTAATAAAGTAAAAAAAAAATAATCAAAACAGAAGAAGTTAAGTTAAAATTTAATAATTTAGTAATGAAATAAACTAGATTAGAGCCAAAGAAATGAAGTAAAACAAAACTAAATTGAAAAAATGTTATGTTTATTAAAATAAAATAATTCAAAAACAAATTATATTATTAAAATATAATAAATAACAAAAATCAAATAAAAAAATTTAATTGGGTAACAGAAGCTCAAATAAAAATACTTTAAATTAAAAACTAAGTAATAAATAAAAGAAAATAATAATAAAAGCTATAATTATATAAATCGGATCACGACTCGACCCAGTTTTATTAGAAGCAATAAAAAAATAAAACTGTAAAATCAATAGTTGCTCTAATGCTGACTACTTTGGGACCAGTGTGCTTTCAGTTTCTCTCTTCAATTAGTTCAATGTATTCGTTTGCGTATATAATAAATTTTCGAAAACTCATATACACATACAAATACAAATATATGTAGAGTAAATTAACTCTATTTACCCGCATAGTAACCAAAAGAGTTGGTAAAATAAATGCGCAAAGGAAAAAATGTGTTTAAAAATTTGAATCAAATGTTTAGCGAAAAACAAAACATCCAGTGAAAACATGTGCATGAAAGTATGTGTGGATGTGTGTGTGTGTGTGTGTGGTGATTGGCGCAATGTATGTGAACGTAGATATTATTTTTTGTCCATTTGCTGCATGCAACGTGTCCTCTTTTAATTTAATGCACCAAATTTCAACGCCCATTTGTGGACGCACTGACCAAACACATTCCCTTCACTTTGTCAACTTTTTTTTAAGCTGCTCTCTCCCCCTCTCTGCAGCACTGTTGTCTCGTGTACACACAATACTCTTTTTATTTCCCTGGACACTCATGTTTATATACTTATTTTGTATGGACACCACGGTTTGCTTTTATCACTGGTTTGGTGTTTACACTACTTTTTAGCGGTCTTTTAGTACTTATTTACTACCCTTTTTTAAAAAGGCTTTATTTATACCTTTCACATTTATTTATAAAACAATATTTTGCCTTTCATAGTAATTATAGGAGTTGAGAGAAGTTGATATTTTATTATGACGATTCTGAAGGGCTCATATTTCATTTATCTATATGATAGCATGCTAGGGACCAGAGTTGCCAGTTCAAAAATGCAGTTTTCAGCTATAATTTTTAAAATTACGCAGTTAGAATTACAACATTTTGCGTACAGATTACTTAGATTTAAAGTATAATATATAATGAATTTCATTGCTCTTGGATTATTTTAACTTATGGCCCTCAAACAAATGCGCGTTCAAAAATAATATTTTAGCACATAGCTCAAAAATGTAAGCAGTTGTGTTAATAAAGTTTCGTCTACAGCATACATATGGCAAGTAAAATATTGAGAGAGAAAATTATTGAAATCGGTCGACCACAACATATGGCTCACCTGTAAATGATGGTTCAAAAATGTAATTTTGAATTATAATTTCTAAAACAAACCCGTAAGCAGCATGAAATTTTCTGTGTTGGTTTTTCAACTAAACAAAAATATTTTAGAGCAATATTCATTAATAATGAACTGCTATAACATGTAGCTGCCATACAAAGTCACGTTCAAAAATGATATTATGGTTTACAACTCGGTCAATTGGAGAGTCAAGCCAGTGAAATTTTGTACACTGCATACCTACTACCAGTCAAGTATTAATAATGAAAATCAGCGAAATCAGTTTACTAAAATATATAGCTCCCATACAATCGATTACTCAAAAATGACATTTTGACTTAAAACTACTTCAATTAAACAGCAAAGGACTTGTAAGGATTTTGTATCATATTTTTAGCAGCAAAAATTATGCCCCTTTTTCTCTCTATGAAACTCTTCGTGCAAGCTATAATGTTTCTATTGTAATAATTTACTCTCTTTAAGCGCTAAAGGGTATACACATCTTTGTAATATTTGTTGTTACTAAATTTTCAAGTAAATTTTATACCACTTTAAAGCGTACAACATACTGCCGCAAAGCGCATTACAACGTCAACAGACTATTAATAATCATTTTAAATAAATTTAAATAAAATTGTGCGCATACACAGGAGACGTACACACTCCCCCTTCCTATTTGTATGTTTGTGAATATGCAACTACCCTATAATATCAAATAATGGCTTACAATAGCGCTGTTATTTAGTATGGCGTACAACTAACTAACCATTAAACGAACAAAATAAGTGGTCACTCAGCCGTAAAGTAGACTATAGTTCTTAGTTTAGTCAGAATATGTATGTAGCTAACTTTTATTGGTATTGGTGTATGTGTGCTGTCATTGCATTGTCAGCGCTTGGTGGTTACACTACAATTTTGTGCGATTCTTGTCCATTATTTCAACATTTATTTCATGCCATTCTTTTTTTTTCATAGCATTTTTTCTTGTCTACTGCCCTGTTGAAGTCTTTGGGGAAATTATGTAATGTAGTTTATGGCTTTAAAGTAAGTAAAGGCAAGCCAACCATGGTCTGCTGTCACACATACAGACTTATATAATATGTATACGGGTATGTATATGGAGGGACATACGTTGAAAGTTATTTGACAGCAAGTTGACTCATAGCCAAAACAGTGGCACTTCAGGCCACAAAGGCAAGCGCAGACATATTGTTTGCTTATTTGTATATATCTATTTCATATACCAACCAACACCACTACAGCGATTGCCATGCATTTTTGTGTCCAGTCGGAGTTTATCCATTGTCCTTTGGCATTTCAGAAAGCAGCGTTCCGTAAGTCCTGTCTGTCTGCTACTTGGTTTGGTCCGTCCAGTTCGCCTGCTGCTGATCATTCATTGTCGCTAACTGCCCCCATTTGGCTGTTTATCAGCTACTTTGGTAAGCAACTTACTCGCTGGGTGAGGCTTAGCTTAGCTTTTTTGTTTCAATTTAGGGCAACATTTAAAACCGTATTGTTCTTTCTATGGAAAATAAAGTTAACTAATTAAAAATGAATTAAAATACAATCTTTTTATTCTATTTACTTTTTATAATATAATTTTTTTATGTAACTAAACTTTATTTTACATTATTTATTTTATTTCATTTAATTTTATTTATATTTTTTGTATTATATTATTTTATTTTAATTTTTTTTGTATAATTCTATTTTATTTACTTTATTTTTTTTTTACTTTATTTTAATATAATTTATACTATTTTACTTTATTTGATTTTATATTATTTTATTTTATTTAATATATTATTTTATTATATTTTATTTTTTTTATATTATTTTATTTTATTTTATATTATTTAATTTGATTTTAATTTATTTTATTTTATATTATTTTATTTTATTTTGTTTTCTTTTGTTTAATATTATTTTATTTTATTTTATTTTATTTTATTTTATTTTATTTTATTTTATTAATTTTTTATTTGTTTATTTTATTTTTATTTATTTATTTTTTACTTAATTTTATTTTATTTTATTAATTTTTTATTTGTTTATTTTATTTTTATTTATTTTTTTTACTTAATTTTATTTAATTCTATTTTATTTTATTTTCTTCTAATTTATTTAATTTTTATATATTCTTATTATTTAGTAAATTCCCTAAGGCTTTAGCAAACCAAATGCAGGGCAAAAACAAAAACCGAATAGTTAATTTTATGGTAATTATTGTAGTAATCTCATTTGCATATTTCTTTATATGGGTATAAGTGTATGTTTGTATATATGTATAAAGATATAAATTACATAACAGCTTCGACTGCTACGAAAGTGTTGAAATTGCTGCTCCAAATTGCAATTTATCTACTCCCATATACATATTTCCACAAAAGCAATAACAGCAAGCGATATTTATAGACCTTTAAGGCTTAATTGCAATTTAATTGGTTTTTAAACAGACAACAAATGCGCAAAATATGATTCGAATGCGATTTAAATGCTCATGAGCTATAAAATACACCATGTAAATAATGCTTTTTTTATTTTTTATTTTATTTTTTGCTTTATTGAGGCAGTAAAATAGGGTTTTTAGGTCAAATTATGTATATATAAGTGTATATACATACACACATACTTATTACATGAAACGCATTAATTCACTTGTAACATTTTAAGTGAGTTGTGTAAAGTGTTGTTGCAAAAGATGTTGCAATGAACTGTAAGTTGCCTGTTACGTGATAAAAAGCTGGGAATATTTAATTTTTTTGCTGAAATTTTTCATTCAGATATTTTTGTCCCATAATTTCTCAAATACCGTTATAACTTTTTTTTTTATTAATTTTATAAAAATGTTCTGCAGAAATAAATATATTTTATCACTCACCTCACTATCATTACTATGCAATATGAGCTTGAAGCCCGGCAACAAATTCGGCTCCTTATTGACATCATCCAATGCCAGTCTTGCTGCTGGCATACACGCCTGTCCACCCTGCCATCCTCCGGTGCCTGCGATGGGAAATATACCACCTATATGCAGCTCATCGGCACGACCGCCGTCTGTTAAATCGGCATTGTGTAAAATTAATGAAAGTAATAAAAATATCCAAAATGTTAAAACACCATCACATGTCATATCCTGTAAAGAATGGCGGGGTAAAAAATTACAAAAAATTACTATTAAATAATTACGAAAATAGCATCAAAAGAGTAAAGATAAGCAACATAAATAAATTCATTAAAATTCTTGCATATATAAAAAACAATCCCATATAATAAAAAATTAATTAAATGCGAAAATTACTATGTTTTCTTTCCATACGAGTAGATAAACATTATAAAAAAATTAAATGCAAATTACGTCACACATTAACGTCACACATTTTGATGTGTCCATTATATATTAGCGCGCTCATTATGTGGAATAAAAAACAAATATTCTTTTTTATCAAAATAAATTTCATATTGCTATTAGTGCTTGCGTTAATTATATAAAAATAATGAAAAAGAAAATACAAAATATCCGCTCAGCTAATTTATTTTCAATTTCCGGTTCAAAAAACTCCACTGAAATTTACACAAATATTGACATTTCATTATGGTCGCCAAACAATATTGAGCTTGCCACATGCCACAGATTTTGTACACCTGATTAATTGCTTACTTTTGCAGCACCTCTCTCTTCCGACCCACAAAAACGGAACTTAACTCGTTCTTTTTTTTTTAATTACACTTGTTTTTATTGCTGCCGCAAGCTGCTTAAATTCCATTGATTTCATAATAATTAAATTTTCCGCGACATTGTTACCAATCCATGCACACAATTTACATATACTTGTATATATAAAATTATTTGACATTTTTGTAGGAAAAAAGGCAGTGTTGTTGTAAAATTAATTATCGTTGGCTGAAATGAGCCTTTTTGAAGTTTATTATTTTGGCATACAAGCAGTGGATAATCAGATCTTAATTCATGCTCTTTCTCAGGCATGTTGCATACTTTTAGGCTCTACTAATCTTTTACCTCTTTTTCTAATTGATCTGAACTTCTCAAACAATCATTAGATAGAATCTGCCTTATTCTTCTGTAATAAAAAATTATGTTCGAAAAACTTTTGCGTTCAAGTTTAAGCCACCTACTGTGGATTGTTAGAATCCTTATATCTCTGACGGGTAAAACATTACTCCAACAGCCGGTAGCTTGAATACTTGGCCCTAGAAAGAATTTTAAGGGAAACCATCATCATCTACTTCTCCACAAGTTTGGCTCCATTCGTGCATATTTGCATACTGCTAACCGGAGTGTTATAGTCACTGGTCCAAACTTTCATACCGGATTTATGTGCACTACAATCGTTTTCTGCTTCTTTTAACGAATATTGGATTTTATTACAATTTTCAATGTGGAGTAAGTAGTTATCGGACTACTCAGCGTGAGGTAAAAATGCCGAGCATTCAAAGAGATAAACCACTTAACCCCTCTCGTAGGTTATTAACTGCACTTAAGCACACACATATATACTACCTGGCAATATATATTGTATTTATGCATACAGACAAATACGTATGTATTTATATATTTAACTGCGTTGATAAATGTTTTAATTGTGACACGTCTGCTTAAATGTGCAACTATGCACAAAATTACGCACACATTTGATGGAATTTCTACTCTTATATACAGAAGTATGTAATTATGTACGAGAAGGCATATGAAAGAAAAATCATAATATTTTATATAATAATAAATTCAGAATAGTACGTGAATGTGTATAAGTATGGGAATAATTTGTACGAATGTATGTATACATACTCAACACAATAAGTTAAATATAGATATTCCTGTAGTGGCATTAACTCAACATGGCACGAGCAGCTTCCAGGTTAATTAATATGAGAG
>JAWMAG010000069.1:3301535-3319035 GCA_037013455.1 Ceratitis rosa | reverse complement strand
CGATTACACGGGCAATACAGTATAAAAATTAAATAAAAATTTCCCTGAGCCTACAAATTTGATACAAACTCACACCAGCTGTGCCCTCCATCTATTCCATGCCAATTTTCGTGCTCATTTAAAGTTAAATAGCTTGTAACTTGTGAAAAAAAATTGCCAGACATTTAGATTAATGCGCCTAATTTTATGCAATTTGTCAACAGACTGTCCAGAGTTTAAGGAGAAAAGACTTCAAATACTTTTTGATCGACTAAAAGCTTAAGCTCATTTACGCTAAGACTATGCCACACCCAAAACACTCACCGCTCAATGGCAGCAAAGTGAAAGCGATTACTTGTAAAACTCATTAAACTGACAACTTGACCCGCATGCTGGGCACGAGCACACAAACACACCCACACACATATAAAAGTGTAAAATATTTAAAACGAAAGAAAAAACATAAAAAAAAACTTGAAAAAAGATTAGAAACTCATAAAAATAAGAAATGCTTGGAATCAGAAAATACGCGCTTGCAGGCAACTGGCGGAAAATTCGGTCACAGTGGCGGGTGTATCAGCCATGAGTTGGAGAAAGCGCGTAGTTGAGCGCGACTGAAAGTTATTTATTTTATTACTGTTCAATATAAACATTTTTCTTTCTATTCGATTTATTATATCCGCTGGCGTCTCGGTAGCTTTCGCTGCCGTTTTATACATTCCATAGGTCAGTAATGAATAAACTTTTGACGCTTTTGACGCTGCGCGTATTGCAGATGCTTACGTTGCTGTTGCCGTCGTCACAGCATGACTTGGGGACGGAGATCTCATTAAAAATTCCGCACATGCTGCTTAGATTGGGATTTTTCTGCGCGAATTCGTTAGAGTTTGATTGAGAATTTTTTGAAGGCTATGGATTTCTAACGCATCTTTGGCGGCTTTTATTTTTATTTTTCATTTCTATTTTTCCTCTTTATTATTTATTGTAAATAACTTCCAAAATCCAAAAGTTTTTTGCTTTAAGTTCAATAAAGAGTTTGATTTACTTTTGTTTCTATTTTCTCCCCTCAAGTAACCAGCTTAAATATTTGATCTGTAATCATGCACTGAGGGAGATTCTAGCTGTTCAGGGCTCTAGAAACGCTATGGATTTAATCTCGAAGGCTCATTAAATTTTCTCATTTTGCTACATCATTTTTTATGTAAACTATTATGCAATGAGCTAACTACTTTGCTATTGTGATTTCGTAAGCGCTAACAGCTAACCGCTCAATGCTTGCTAATTTGGGTCCAGCCCCCAAATAAAAAGGAGAACGAGCTACCTCGCGCTGGCGACATTGGCAAGGCTGTGACCAGCGACTGCCGCAGATCCGTCAGCACCTTCAAATATTATTTAAAACGTGTACAGTAGACAGACCGAACTGTTACTTCCATTCTTATCGGTGTATTAATGGATATCTATCTCTTAGCAAAGAGGATGACAATACCCTGGAGCACCAGCTTTCACAATGTCCAGCCGATTCCCACCCGCTTATCCATTCTATTTGGTATCTTCTGTATAGGTTAATGAATGTCTAGCACAATTTTGGAAAGAGCCAAACGACCTAATCGCTACACAACCATATGTGAATATATTTGCAGGTGAGTTCAACTCCACTGCAATTGTACTTTTCAAAAGTTTTCGAAGGTCGTTGATTATTCCATTCATATAGCTCTCATAGATGAAGAGGGGCTGATGATGTAGTCTGATAAAACTTTACGATATTGAGGATTATATTTAAGTCCTCATTTATCTACAACTTTACAACTACAAATAGAATTACAAATGCAACTACATTTAGAATTACAACTATAACTACAACTACAACTGCAACTACAACTAAAACAACTATAAATAGAGTTACAAATACCATTGCAAATAAAACAACGACTACAACGACAACTAGACCTACAACTGCAACTACAACTGTAATTACAACTACAACTGCAACGACAATTATAAATAGAGTTACAACTACCATTGCAAATGAAACAACGACTACAACGACAACTATAACTACAACTACAACTGTAATTACAACTACAACTGCAACCACAACTATAAATAGAGTTACAACTAACATTGCCAATAAAACAACGACTACAACGACAACTATAACTACAACTACAACTACAACTGTAACTACAACTACAACTACAACTGCAACTGCAACAACTATAAATAAAGTTACTACCATTGCAAATAAAACAATGACTACAACGACAACTATAATTACAACTGCAACTACAACTACAACAACAACTGTAATTACAAGCATAACTACACCTGCCAAAACAACGATAAACAGAATTATAACAGCAATTGCAAATAAACTACAACTATAATAATAAATACAAACACAACTACAACTGCAACTGCAACATTCTTTCTAATCTCTCTTTGTCATTTAATGCTTAATCAAGCAAACTTAACAACTCCAACAAGAAGTTCATCTCAACTCTCGAATTTAAATTAAAATGCCTATAGCGGCGTGACTAGCCGTATAATGTATTTATTTGCTTAAAACTTGTACAAAATGTTTGTAAAGCCCTTTTTCTAAAATTAATTATTTACCTTTTTTCACAAATTTACTCGTGATACCCAAAATTATAACAACAAATACCTACAAGTTTTGTTAGTCTACCCTTTTCAGGTCGTCCTTTCAAAATAAAAAAAAACCTTCATATCCCAAGACTTTACTGCCAGAAATTTATAGCAACTATTTCCGCATATCTGCATTAACAAGTGCCAAGTGCTTAACGGAGTAAATATTCAAATATTTCATATTATTTGCAGCGTTACTTTGTTCTTGCATTTTTGTTTCCAGTTTCATTTACTAGTTTTTTTATTTCAATTTTTATTTTATTTCTTATGCGTTTTGCTTTAGGCATGTCCTTTTTGCATATTTGTTTCCTTTTTCAAAGCACATTGGCATTCTGGGGTCTTTTTCTACAAATTTTTGCAAAAATATATCAATAAAATATAAAATTTTCTCGGTTTTTCCCGTCTTGTTCATTCTTTTTATTTTATTTTCTATTCCCTGCTTCATTTGAATTCACTGTCAGCATAAGTGCGTTGAAGCAAAAGCGCAAGCCCAAGCGCTCTTTGAAGCCAATAAAGCCGAATTAAATGTATGCAAAAGAATAGCGAGTAAGAACAGGCAGTGAAAGCGCTTCGAAGTATAAGAGAAGTGTAGAAAAAAGCATAGGAGGTAAAAGTAAAGTATAGAACAGTATAAATTAGTGAAAAAGCGCATAGAAAAGTGAGCGACAAATGCCTAAGCCTGTTGAGATTTTGCTGCCCACTTTTTCGACATTATAAGCTCGTTCTTATTTCCTGCCAATGCTTGTCTCTCTCTCGCAGCTTATATCTTTAGCTCAGTCAATATTGACCCGTATTGTTGCTTTTGTGGTTGACAAAATTACAAAATTTATTGCATGCTAATAAAAATTCAATTTCACATACTAAGCGCATTTATACAGATGAGTTGCATAAAAGAAACTTAGATATGAAATATAACAATAAAACAAAATAAAATAAAATACAAATAAAATAAAATAAAATAAAATCAAACAAAATAAAATAAAATAAAATGAAATAAAATAAACTAAAATAAAATAAAATAAAATAACATAAAAAAAAAAAAAACAAAATAAAATAAAATTAAATTAAATTATGTAAAATAAAATAAAATAAAATAAAATATAATAAAATAAATTAAATTAAAATAAAATAAAGTGAAATAAATAAAATAAAATAAAATACAATAAAATAAATAATGTAAATTAAAATACAATAAAATAAATAATGTAAATTTAACAAAATAAAATAAAATAATATAATATAAAATAAGATAAAATAAAATAAAATATAACAAAAGAAAATATAAAAAAAATTAAATAAAATATATAAAAATAAAATATATTTAATTTAATTAAATTAGATAAAACTATATTAATTAAAATTAAATAACAAAGAAAAAATAAAATAATATAAAATTAAATAAAATTAGTTAAAATAAAAAAAAAAAAAAATCAAATTAAAAGGTATTATGCTTCCTCACTGAGCCTTAGTAACTACGCCTACAGTAAATTTGATTAAGGGAAACAAATTTACTGATAAAACCTGGGCCCATTATTCTCATTTGCTCCTTTTTTATTTCTTAGTGCCTTTAGCCATCATAAAAATTACTATAACTCTACAACAGTGTCTTTTGTCAACCAAACATCTTTGCATTCTATATTGATATGCCGATGTCCTCTTATCGTTTTCGTGTTCATATATTTGCTATGTTATCCTGTCAGACATTGACCCCACACATGGAATATAGCTAACAAACGCCTCTCACTTCATAAAAGCACATTACGGCACTAGCAGTAACCCTTAAGCTCTAAGTACATTTCTTTCATTTTATAGCCAAGGGCTGATAAGAAGGAGAAATACTAAAAGAAAGAAAAATAAATAAATAAAAAGTAAATAATAAAGACAACAAAAAATTCTCTTTTGGTCTTGAAGTAAAGAGAAAATTTGGAAAAAAGTTAACATAGCGCAGTAGAATGTACAAAACTTCAAGAAGAGTATATGAAGTGATATAAAAAACTTTGTCGCCCAGTTAAACTGAATAGCCAGTGGTCATAGCAATTGAAGTAACAAAGGAAAAAGGGAAACTTACTTTACTTTAATCAAGAAACACCCGAACACACTAACATACAATCAACTTGTCCACGACCACTTTCACAACACAACTCATGCATAAAATTATAGGCAAATTGAAAGAAATCATCGAAATGAAAAAAGTAAGAAGAAAGAGTAGCAATCAAAAAAGGAATCTTATTTCCTCAATTACGAGGGACATTTCTCCTTTTTTTATTAATATGAATACCAGTTCTATTTGCAGTACTTTAGTTACAGAAACGAGAATATGCACACATGTATAAATCAATGTAAATATGTATAGGGATAGCTTAAACTTCAATAATATATAAAAAAAAAAAAAAAACAAAAATAAAACAAATAAACTAATATAAAATAAAATAATATAAAATAAAATAAAATAAAATAATATAAAATAAAATAAAATAAAATTTAATATATTTTAACAAAAAAACATAAAAAAAATATAAATTTAAATAAAATAAAGTAAAATAATTAAAAAAAAAAATAATAAAAATTAAAATAAAATAAATTAAAATAAAATAATATAAAACAAAAAAAATAAAACAACATAAAATAAAATAATATACTACAAAATAAAATAAAATAAAATAAAATAAAAAAAAAATAAAATAAAATAAAATAAAATAAAATAAATAAAATTAAATTAAATTAAATTAAATTAAATTAAATTAAATTAAATTAAATTAAATTAAATAAAATAAAGTAAAATAAAATAAAATAAAATAAAATAAAATAAAATAAAATAAAATAAAATAAAATAAAATAAAATAAAATAAAATAAAATAAAATAAAATAAAATAAATAAAATAAATAAAATAAAATAAAATAAAATAAAATAAAATAAAATAAAATAAAATAAAATAAAATAAAATAAAATAAAATAATGTAAAATAAAATAAAATAAAATAAAATAAAATAAAATAAGGTAAAATAAAAAAAAAAAAATAAAATAAATAAAATAAAATAAAATAAAATAAAATAATATAAAATAAAATAAAATAAAATAAAATAAAATAAAATAAAATAAAATAAAATAAAATAAAATAAAATAAAATAAAATAAAATAAAATAAAATAAAATAAAATAAAATAAAATAAAATAAAATAAAATAAAATAAAATAAAATAAAATAAAATAAAATAAAATAAAATAAAATAAAATAAAATAAAATAAAATAAAATAAAATAAAATAAAATAAAATAAAATAAAATAAAATAAAATAAAATAAAATAAAATAAAATAAAATAAAATAAAATAAAATAAAATAAAATAAAATAAAATAAAATAAAATAAAATAAAATAAAATAAAATAAAATAAAATAAAATAAAATAAAATAAAATAAAATAAAATAAAATAAAATAAAATAAAATAAAATAAAATAAAATAAAATAAAATAAAATAAAATAAAATGAAATAAAATAAAAAATAATAGAATAAAATAAATTAAATAAATTAAAATAGAAAAAGGTAAATTAAAATAAAAAAGTAAAACAAAATAAAATAGGACAAAATAAAGTAAAATAAATTTAAAACATAAACATTGATTTAGATTAAAATAAAAAATGAAATAAAATAAAATGAATGAAATTTAATATTCTAGAATAATATAAAATAACATATATATATTAAAATATATAAAATAAAATAATAATAAGATTTATAAAGTAAACGAAAATAATATTAAATAATATCAATTATATTAAAAGAAAATAATAAAAAGAAAAATAAAATAAAACAAATAAAATAAAACAAAATAAAAATAAATTAAACTGTGCATATTGCAAGCGGCGAAAGATGTTTTTCAAATACTTTTAAAACCGCTCTACTTGCTCATGAATGTACACAGAACCTCTGTTTTCTTGTTACAATTTATTTTACTCTTCTTCCTTTAATGATTTTTTGCTTACATTCATTTTGCTTCATTTGTACTTTTGCGCTTATGTGGCTGTTGTCTTTTGAAGGTGTCGCCACTTGCATTAAATTGTGCACTCTTCATTACAACAACAACAATAACTGCTATCACAATGAGAAATGAAATTAAAAGGGGCATTGAATTGCTAACGAGTGGCCACTTTGGTAAATGTCACAACATCAAGAGCACTTACATAAATATAAATAAACAATTCTCTTGTGTGTTTGTATAGTTTAAATGATAAATTTGCTGAATCAATAGAACAGTAGTGAATGTGATAAATAAGATAATGATAATTAACTAAATAAAAAATTAAAGGAAAAAAACAGAAAAACAAAAATAAAATTAAATAAAAATATTTAAAAAACGTTTAGGTTTATTAGTTAGTATTATTATGAAGAAACTATCAAAAACATTGTATAAGTTCCTAAAGATGACTATTTTAATAGTTTCAACAGCCAAAAAAAATAGTGTTGATTTATGACTTCATCAAAAAAATTTCCTCATTTCAGAAATGCATTGAATTTTATTGAAATTATTTACATTTCCGCTTTTTAAAAGAAAAATAAATAACAAAATAAAATTGAAAACCAGCCAAAAGAGAATATTTGTGAAATTAATAATTTTTTCACTAAATTTTAGTTTTTTTGCACATTTGACGACAGCACTGTGAGTGAGAGCACCCACACAAAGACATCCAACTTATGATTGAAAAAGTAACAAAAAGAAAAATGGAAATTATTTATAGCTGCAGTGGTGTTTATAATTTTTTCTAACAACTTTTTGTTTATATACTTTTATTGCTCATTTAGGAGCTGCATTAATGGTTGTAGTTGCTATCTTTAATTATTTTTTCGCATATTTATTACCAATAGTATATAATACTTTTTTATTATAAATTTGGTAAACACTTTTTATTTGCAATTTTTTTCAATTCATGCGTTTTTTATAAATTATAAATTCTTTTAAATTCATTACCACTTTTTTATTTTTTTATTTTTTTTTTAATCAATTGAACAAAAGTTATGCTCATGAAAATTTATTAGTTTTGCGACACACACTTGCCATGCTTGTCATTTAAATGGATACATGAAAAAACATGTTTGATTGGAAGTGCTTAAAATACTCACAATTTTTTCTAGTGAAAACAAAAACAAATTGTTGACAGTTTGAAAATTAATATGATTGCTGTTGCGACAAATGATGCCATTTTTGATTGCCCACACAAATGCAATTCAGCTGAGAGTGTTGAGTGAATAAAATTTTATGAAAACAGCTGCTAACAGAGTTAATGCACATTAAGTATAAAAAACTATTAAAATATTAAAAATTTCAAAAGAGAATACAAATGCATATGATTAAATATTTTATGGCGTACAAACGTACATTCACTTGTAAAAACAATTTCTGAATAGAATTTTGCTATTCTTACTTTTTACTTATATTTTATTTATTATTTAATAATTTTTTTAACATTCAACATTACAGAATAAATTTAATAACGGCTTAAGGCATTTGAATTAAACATGTTTTACTTATACAATACAATTAATATATTATGTTATAATATGTTTTATAATTAATTTATTTTATCTTGTTTTATTTTATTTTATTTTGATTAATGTATTTAATTTTTTTTTAATTTTTTTTTTTAATTTTTTTAGTTTATTTCATTCTACGTTTTTTTTTTTTCAATTTAATTTCATTTTTTTTATTTTATTATGTTTATTTTTAAATTTTAATTTATTTTATTTTATTTAATTTTTTTTTAATTTATTTATTATTATTTAATTTAATCTTATTTTATTTATTTTTATTTAATTTTATTATTATTTTTATTTATGTTTATTTATAAATTGTTTTATTTTATTTTATATTATTTAATTTAATTTAATTCAATTTTATTTTAATTTAACTATTTCTTTTAAATAAATTTATATATATTTTTTTTATTTTAGTTTATTTCATTCCAAGTTACTTTTTTATTTAATTTAATTTTTTTATTTTTTTAATATTTATTTTATTTAATTTTTTTTTAATTACGTGTATTTATACTTTGTTTTATTTGATTTTATATAATTTTATTTTTTTTTTTGATTTCATTTTATATTAATTTTTTTTCTTACTTTTTATTAAATTTATTTATATTTTATTTTTTTAATTATTAATTAATTAATTATTAATTTAATTTATTTTCTTTTATTTTACTTAATTTCATTAAATTTATTTATTTATTTTTTATTAATTATATGAAACTTAAGCGCTTTTGTATAGTTCATCCAGGAAATAATTTTCTTTCCGGCTCTTATAACCATTTTTCTTCATACAATGCAGCTAAATGCTTTAATTGGCACATACATAATATATATATATTGTGATATGTACATAAATGGCGAACTTTAATGATGGAAGGAGTCGAGCTCTTTTCTATGCGTGGCTTGATTTTATTATAATCATTCTCATTTTCACTCATAATGTGCCTTGTATATATGACTTATATACTTGTGTGCATGTGTAAATATGTCTATATGCTATTATGTAGATATATACTACAACAATTGTGGTTTCACTTTCTATATATGCACTTTATCTATGATTTTATCTCTTCTACTCAAACCATTTTATTTTTAATTTCTCGCTATTATTCATATATACATACACACTTAAGTATATATATATATACTTAGAAGAGTACATATTTAATTGTATGCTCGTGTATTTGCTCATTCCCTACAAACTGTTTGTCAATATAGCAGCTTATGTTGCTTCCGGTAGCGTCACAATGCTTATAAGCAAGCGTCCTAACATCTCTCAATACATACACTACTACTATATGCCGTTATGTGCAGAAAACCTGTTTAGAAAGTGAAATGATAATGCAAAATGTGTGCACAAAGACGCAATCAGCATGCTACATGCTTACACGCCTATAAGTATGCCACAAACTGCGAGTTGTTTTTTTGTTTTTTTGCTTTTCATTTTATTATTATCATTTTTACATATAAACATACGCGCACATTGATACCATTATTTATGTACGAGTATATACGTTCGTTGACTTTCTCACATGTCAGCAACTCATCAGCAGCAGACTGACTAGAATTTTTCTACAAAGCGACTGCAAGGAGGGTGATGTACATAAATCCTCTCTAGATAGCTCTCAAGCAACTTTTGTGCTCTATGAATGGCGTTTTCCCAACAGTGATTGTACTCATTTGCTCCTGCTGTTTATTGTGTGGTGCAAATACACATACATATACACCCTAATGCAGGCACATACATACATTCTTAATGGGTATTACAAGTAATTTAAATGCCTTGCAGGCTGTTTAATGAAAAAAATAACTCATTAGTGGGTTGTAGAAAAGAGGATAAATGATGCTGCGAAGAAAACGAAAGTATATATAGAGAAGCTCATTTGTTTACTAAAGTAGAATTCAGAATTTTCGCACCAATAATACAAAATTTAACACAAACAAAATAGAATTTCCATACAAAACTCCTTTAAGTGTATTTAAATTAAGAGTTTAATAGCAATTTGACAGCATAAATACTCTCATTTATTTAATTTTTAAATTTTTTAGTATTAAATTTTTCAAAAAAAAATCGAAATAACAATATATAAAATATCTAAAATTAAATTTAAGTATAATTTACAAAAAAAAAATATTAAAATACTTTTCCAAATAAAGAATCTTTAGTAGAAACTTGCACTGTTATCACATTTCACTAGCAAAATGAATTATTTAAGAATTTAGATATGCACACTAAAAGAGGGAACAAATTGTTATCCCTCATCACCACTTTAACAAGCCAGAATATGACAATCCCAGAGCCACAGTTGGTTGATTGACCCTTTTCAGTATACTTATGTATAATATATGCAGATTTCCCTCTACATACATACATATGGTATACAACAAAAAAAAAAAAACAGGCAGCAAATCACACCATTCATCCCAGACTGAATGTAGGACAAATTATTTATAAGCATGGCGTGAAAACGAAAGAAAAAGTGAGTTGAAAATTAGAGAAAAATGTTGGAAAATGCTCTAGGTGGCAAAGCAGAGGCACTGATGCTGTGGAAACATATATTATATATAACAATGGCAACATTGTTGCTCTTTATTTTCTATTCCACTTTCAATATATATCGGATTTCACATTAGTTTCTCTTGTTTTACATTATATAATTTTATTAACATTTTTTTAATGTTATTTAATTTTTTTATTACAAATTTATTATTTTATTTATACTATTTATATAATTTTACTTTATTTCATTTGGTTTTTTTTTATTTTATTTTATTTTTATTTTTTTTTTTTACTTTATTTTATTTTATTTTATTTTATTTTATTTTATTTAATTTTGTTTTATTTTATTTTATTTTTTTAATTATATTTTAAATGTTTTTATTTTATTTTGTTTTTTATTTTATTTTATTTTATTTAATTTTATTTCATTTTATTTAATTTTATTTAATTTTATTTAATTTTATTTTATTTTATTTTATTTTATTTTATTTTATTTTATTTTATTTTATTTTATTTTATTTTATTTTATTTTATTTTATTTTATTTTATTTTATTTTATTTTATTTTATTTTATTTTATTTTATTTTATTTTATTTTATTTAATTTTATTTAATTTTATTTAATTTTATTTAATTTTATTTAATTTTATTTAATTTTATTTAATTTTATTTAATTTTATTTTATTTTATTTTATTTTATTTTATTTTATTTTATTTTATTTTATTTTATTTTATTTTATTTTATTTTATTTTATTTTATTTTATTTTATTTTATTTTATTTTATTTTATTTTATTTTATTTTATTTTATTTTATATTATTTTATTTTATTTTATTTTATTTTATTTTATTTTATTTTATTTTATTTTATTTTATTTTATTTTATTTTATTTTATTTTATTTTATTTTATTTTATTTAATTTTATTTAATTTAATTTTATTTTATTTTGTTGATTTTTTCCTCGTTTCAACTTTTAGCTTCATTTGTCACTTTCGCTCGCACGCTCTCTCTCAATCTCTCTATTGACACTCAGCGGTCTACCGATGCTTACCCCGTCTTCATATATTTTTGCATTTCCTTTTCGATTTGTGGCCGACATTTCGTCTATGCCAATTTCAATTTCATGCTTGTTGCTGTTATTGTTATTGCCTTTGCTTGTATTTTCTATGCTTCTACGTAGTATTTGTATTAATGTATATAAGGCTAGGCTACAAAGGGGATTTTCCAAACAAAGCAAAAAGCAAAGGAGGTCATTCAACGTGCGGCAGAAAAATGAAATAAATAAAATTCCTGCAGCAAACTGGTGGAAAATCAATTTGTATGCTTGTCTGTATGTATTCCTATGCAATTTATTTGCACTGTATGTATGTGTTTGTGTTTACCTGACGCCTGCAAGCGGAAATAGCTGCAGCAGATTTTTAGATTGAAAACGTAAATTGAAAGTTTTTCGAGTGGCTCACTAAGTAAACTCTTGGCCGGTAAAGGCTTTAAGGCACATAGAGAGTGAGTGGGTCAGTTACTGGGTGAGCCAGCGAATGGGTGTGTGGTTGAAATCTGTGCAGAGGTGTGGGTAATTCAAATTGGTTATTTAGTTAAGTGGTTTTCAGCAAATAAACCGAAAATGATAATACAAATGATAACTGCAGAATGATTTTATTTCTCTCTCTTTCTCTCACTCTTTCTGTGTAAATAAGCCGGTGGGCAAGAAGAAAAATTGCCAAAAATATGTGAAGTGCATCAAAAGTAGAAAAAATAGGGAAATTTCAGCTAATAAAAAGAGTTAAAAACTATGAAACAGTAAATAACTGAGCCAACTCACTAATGTCTCATAGAGTCAGTACAAGAGTCCGTTTTGACCGGTAGACGGCTTAGTATTAGTCCGATCTCAAGATAAGAAGGGTAAGTGTCGAGCTTTATAACGTGCCGAGGGTCATGTGAGTTATTTAGAGAAATTCAATTTTTTAATTTGAATAATTTCATATACTATCTACATGCCTTCCTTACACACAATTTTAATTGAGATTTTAGTACTTTTTTTCGCTTTTACGTGAAAGTATTTCATGCTGTCCCTAAAATTTAAATTAAATTTAAATCTTTTCTCTTACAAACTGTCCGAAATCACGAAATTTCACCTACTTAAATCACAGCTTGAGTGTCATTTCACATTACACTCCATTACATAAGCCTATGAAATTTCACGCTGCTACTTGTTCTTCTCATTCACTCTCTTTTTTTAGGGCTTTGTTTTGCTTTGTTTTGGCTGCTCGCTCTTCGTACTCCACATTTTTGTTTTAATTAAATGTTCGCCCCTACAATTTGTTGGCAGTATCAAGTCAGATACCTTTGGTGTATATACGATATACTGAATATATTTACGGTGGTATGTGTGTATCTCTCTGTGTGTGTGTGTCTTCGTTGAAATGTCATTTACGCCCATTGTTGTCGTTAATTTCCGCACGCAACAGTCAAATAAATATACACAAGACAACACAAACATGTAAATGATTGCTTGCATTGTACGTGTGTATGTTTGTAGCGATGATGATAGCCCGTTGAGGAAATCCAACAGCGACACCTTTACTCGGCACACTTTTTCGCCATTAATCTCTTTTCGCATTTGTTGCGTTTTTCTTTAATGTTTTTTCTTCGTAATTTTTTTTTTTTTTGTTTGCTCTTTTCTTTCTACTGCTGTTGCTTGTTGTTGTCGTAAGTCAACATTTGCGCGCAATTACTTAAGCTATCTATCCTTTATGCAAGACATTCTATGCGTATATAAGAAGGCTGTGAGGCAATAAGGCAAGGCAAAGGCAAAGTGAAAATCTCTCATTTCATTTGTTGCACTCAGTTGAACAGCCACTTAAGTGCTTTGTTGTTTGTTTTAAACAATTTCTACAACAAGAACAACAACTACAACTGAAGCATAATAGCAACAAAAAACAATTGACTAGTAAGTGCTTAAAGTGTACCTTAACCGCACTACAGTCAGGCAATATTTTTTAAATCGTACTCATATAATAAATTTTAACTTGCAATAGCTCCTAAAAGTATGCCACAATAAATTGCTATCAGCATAGTAGACGCTTACCAGCGTCAGTTACACTGTCGCGTATGCGTGTATCTTCATTGCCCTTGTCAATGCGCTGCCGACCGCTGTGTTGCTGACATTGAGTGCGGTATATTAAAAAAAAAAAATGGAAACCATACACATATAAGGCAGCCATTTAAGCAAAATCCTGGTCAAAAATGCCCTTTTTTGAGCGGTTCACAAGCTGACGCAGCACTATGCGTGTTTTGCGTGTCCATGCTTTGTCGCTATTTTAAGTTTCTACGCACGGCAAAGCACTTTTGCGGATTTTTAGTTTTCGTACTCACTGGATATTGTTCCTTTCGGCTGCAGTGATGGAGTAGTACGTGAGAAGTAAATATCAAAATCAAAAAAAAATTAAAATGAATGTAAAAATAGGAATTAAATAGAAAAATTAAAAAAAAAAATTTTTTTTGAAAATAAATGAAAATATAATTAAAAACTAAAATTGATTTAAAATAAAAATAAAAACAAAAATATATTAGAAACGCAGTCGAAAAAATTTAGCATAAATTAAGGTAAGAAAAAATTGTGAAAATAGGCATAAAATGAAAGGTAAATTTAAAGCAAAAGCAAAATAAAGTAATAAAAACAACAAAAAAATTAAAAAGAAAATAAGAATAATAAAAGCAAAAACAAAAATATAAATACGGATTTAAAATAAAGTAAATAAGTTTTATGAAATAAAAATAGTTAAACTATAATAAAATTTGAGATAGTAATGCAGAGAAAAAAAATATAAATGTAATTGAAAATTATAATAAATATAAAAATAAAATTATAAAAAGTAAAAAAACTTGAAAATAACACTAATTTTTACAAAAAAAAAAAATAAATAGAAAATAAGAATTAATAATAAAATGAAAATAATATTAAAACTAAAAATCAAAAGGAAAGAAAACTAAAACAAAAATTAAAGTGAAACCGCAGAAAATTAAAAAATAAATATAATAAAAAATAAATATAAAATACATTAATAACTTAAAAATAATTAGAAGAAGAAACAAAGTGAAAATAACAGTAATAATTACAAAAATAAAAATAAAAATATTTGTAAAAATAATTTTAAAAACAAAAATGAACATAAATATGCTAATAAAAATTAAAAAAGTAAATAAAAGTGAAAATAACAGTAATAATTACAAAAATGAAAATAAAAATATGTGTAAAAATAATTTTAAAAACAAAAGTGAACATAAATTTACCAATAAAGATAAAAAATTAAATTAAAAAATTAAATATAAGAAAATGAAATTAAAAAAATAATTTTGAAAATATTAAAAATAACCGTAACATTTATAAAAAAATAAAATTAAAAATAAATAGAAGTAAAAATAAAAATTAAAAATTTATAAAATGAAAAATAAAAACAATAACGAAAAAGCATTATTTATTAAAATACTTTAGAAGCTAAATGATTTGAAATATATATTTTTTATTCGCACTAAATGATACGGTATACAATAGAAAATAATGCTTATTTGACATTTTATAAAATCTTAGCACAAATTTAATAGACTGTTTCTATTATAGCAAGCCATACTTTACACACAAGTGGCAGCACTGTTCGTCTACTTAGCTCTATTCGATATAAAAATATATTTTTTTAAATATATTCCATATAAAAATATATTTTTTTAAATATATTCCATATAAAAATATATTTTTTTAAATATATTCCATATAAAAATATATTTTTTTTTAATGTATTCCATATAAAAATATATTTTTTTAAATATATTCCAAATAAAAATATGTTTATAGAAATATTTTTAAAAAAATATATTTAAAAAAGTATATTTATATGGAATATATTTAAAAAAAACATATTTTTAGCTTTAAAAAAACCGAAATTTGAAACACTTTTAATTTAACCTTAAATTCATTTTTTCAAAATTGGCAGCATTACTTTTTATTTTTCTTCTTCTTGTTGTACCTTTTACTGCATATCAACATATGTTTAGCGACTTTTAATTAATATTTTATTCAAAATATATTGATGTGGCAACCCTCTTTAAGTATATGTACAATAAAAAGTAAATTCAATCAGAGATTTCATTTCTGCCAAGTTTCCAATTTATTCCACAACATTTTGTTATGGTTAGTTAACATATAGAACTTAAAACTCCCAAAAGTATGCTACAAAATTTATGATAAATCTTACAAGTACATCAAAATTGTGTAATATTAAAATGAACTTCAAATGGTTCACTTAAAAGTAGCAATTTTGTAAAAGTTACTGCCACTTATCGTGAAAGTATTGGATATAAAAACAAATAATAATCACAATAATTCATGATAAATATGCACATATGCATACACTTACATACGAGAGATGGTTGGTAACGACAATAACTGAGAGCAATAACCGAAAGATGAGAGCACACATACACACACATAAACGCATTCACACGCAATGATAGAAATGGCATAATATTGTTTTCATATTTATGAGTATATCGTATGTAAGTCGCAGCCTTGAATGTGCATATTTGTAAAATACAATATAAAACGTGTATGTACACGTATGTATACAAGTACTTTCACTTGAAAATGACGCGCCATATATATGTACACATCTTTACTAGCAATACGATAGAATAAACTTTGCATAAACTATTTTTACTTTGAATCTCTTTTAAGAGGCGAAAGTGTGCTGATATTTACTTAAAAATTTTCCTCATTTTAATTTTAAGTATTTTCGTATGTGTATGGGTGTATTAGTAAATATAGCACTTTCTTGCAAATAATATTTACAGATTTTAAAGTGAAAAAATGTAAAAAAAAATTATTTCTTAGACAAACCCAAAAAACCTACTAAAGCTTCGTGTGTGGTTGAAAAAATGAGAAAACCAAAAAAATTATTTTTAAAATATTTTATTTTATTTGTTATTAAATTGTTATTCTTAGACCAAGTGCTAGCTCGTTCTAAGCATTTGGCTTATGCTGAAGATGTCGTAAAATGGCTCAGGTGGAGCTGAAGAATTAAATTAAAGGCTGGCTTTTTTGGATAGACAATCGCAGTATCTGTCTTCTTGGTTGTCGTAGCTAGCATTATTGAAGTGTTAAAGTACTGAAGCATTTTCAAACGATGCTTATTTAATTCTTTACGCCCAAGTCTCACTTCAGCAGATTTTTTATTTTTAGTGACACATAAATTTTTATGCATGTATATAGATTACAAAGGGGCAATTATATATAAATGTGTATGTATGTATCATTACAATAAAAAAACCTTACATGACTTAGAAATTTTGTTTTAATTATCTTCAAAAGACTCACACATCCAAATGCACTCAAGACAACAGACATTTTAGCGACAAAAAAGCGCGACAAGACAAAAACAAGCTAAAGCAAGCAAAAAAAACAGAATACCAAAGAGGTGACAGTTAGTCAGACACAAGTTTATAAATAGATTGGAATTTATATTTTAATATATATATATGTATATATGTATACGTGAAAATAAGAAGAGTCGTTTTTAACCAATTTTTTCTGCTTTTATACAAACATAAAAAATCGTTTAGAAAAAGTTTTCATAAATTTTATATTTAAAAAAATTTATTTTTATTTTAGTCTAAACCTATATATATATTTTTTCTTATTCTTAAATAATTTATTTTTAATAACTTTTAAAATTTTTATTTTTTTTTTAAAGCTTCTTAGTTGCTTTTGCCAAAAAACAGGCGATTGACAGGGCGTCATTGATATTTTAGGTTTCGCGAAATTAAAGGCGAAAGGGCTCATATCTAACAAAAATATATTTTTTTATAT